>SNQJ01S0147042.1:23824-44702 GCA_010110895.2 Picea sitchensis | reverse complement strand
CATTCAACCGACGAAGATAAGAATGACTACCCTCTCATCCTACCCTGCAATGGTTAGGACCTCCAGGTCACATAAGAAATGCTCAAGCCTGGGTTCCCATCGATTTTTACCATTTAAGGTCTCAGGGATGACGACTGTTCTAAGGATCAAGGAGCTATCTACATCCCGCCCGACACAATCAGACCAAGCCACTAAGCTAAGGACAACATTAATTATAATAAACATCAACACCCTCAATGGAAGGCGCAAGCTAAAACGATTTTGCCAACGATCCAACCGTTATTCAAGGTTAAATGGTCATTATCTATGATTTAAGTTGGTGTTAAATATAGATTGATTAACCAGTCTAATTTCCATTATAACCAAATACATCCATAAATGCGACGCGATCCAATAAGTACAGGATCCATTAATAAGAACTTGTTTTAAGAGGAGGGAGATCACTCCTTAAGGGATAATCCTAGTTAAAACAGGATTATACCTAAAGAATTAGAGATACGTTAGTAGTTACTAGCTTCAGTTTGATTCTAGTTACATTATCCAAATGAGTCAAGAGAGGAAGAAAACATGGAAATTGAAGAGCTGGAATAAAGAATCCACTTCAAGGAAAATTATAGTGTAACTATTTTTTCATAAGAAGATCTTGATTACAGTCCACATTGAGTGAGCATATCTCAATTATTACCATATTGGATGCCATCGTCAATTTAAAAAAAACTTGAGAATAAAACTATTAAAATAATTAACCATTAATTTCAAATATAAGAGTCACATTCAATTCTCAATTAGAGATCAGTTTAGCAAGTCCAGAATTGCAATGTTGGTCCTTACTTACCAATCCAATTTTATTCATTGATACCATCCATTTGGAAATTCTAATTTAATCCAATCTCTTTCTACTAGCCATTAATCATTAAATAAAACATTAACCCAAATAATGTAAAATGTTAGTATATAATAACTGAGGAACAAATTTAGTATATAATAACTGAGGAACAAATTGATCGCAACATATAATCTAATTCTAAACTAATACAACCTTAATCTACTAGATAGTAACAGTAACAAAACCTTAACTAAATTAATGCAGAATGCTATTATTAAACATTTGAAGCACAATAAATTTTAGCATGGCATCTAGCCATATTACGGGCACTATAAAAGACAAGCTGTCAATATAATTAAGGAGGTCTGCAGGGACAAGACAAGGTCCTCAAAGCAAGGAGAAATCCAATTTGTTTGTTGGTTGGTTGTACAAGGCAGACTGAGATAGACACATCACTCGAAGGTTGTCCACTGACTAAGCTAATTACCTATCACTGGCTTCATCCATATTTTCTACCAAATTCCATCGGGCGTATGGTATTACCCTATGGTGAGACTCCTCAAGAAGGCACTACACAAAGAAATAGAAATAATTTGCTTATAATTAAACGATGGTCATTTAGGAGTGGTGCATAACCTATATCTAATTGTAGTCACCAGTATTCACGCATGCACGTAAAAATGAAAACACAAGGGAGAAAAAAAAGAAAAACGCTAGAGAAAAAATCATTTGGAAATAAGCGGCTCCAAGTCAGAAATTGACTGCACTGAAGTCACGAATTTCCAGTCACAGTAAAAGTTTCCTAAAATGTGTGGAGCAGGCTAGTTGCATTACCGCCATTGCTAGTTACAGTTGCAGAGAAAAATTATCCAACCATTACATAAAGCATTCGTAGAGGTAATATTTATGGCTGTGTGAGTATTATTGCAGCCAATACAGAGGCACGAATTGGCAGAAGAAAATGGCTATACAGACATACCTTAAAACAATTCGCAGATGCAATATTAACACAACCATTGTATAAGCACGATTTTGCAGAGGAAATTTTATACAGCCAATACACAAAAACAACCGTAGGGGTAAAAATAAATTTCCCAATCAAGCACATCAATGAGGATAATGTCATTATTTAATTATCAATAAAAATCCAAGAATGAGGAATAATAAAATCCATAGCTAATGGAAAAAATTCCCATGATGTTCACGAACAATATGCTATCAATGATGAAATCGTTTCTATTTGTTAAATCATTCTGAATAAAAATCATTCTCTGAATATTAAATTTGTTATACAATACATAAAAATCCATGTCTAATCTATTGTTCTCAACAACAAGAAACACAATCCAGATTCTCTGTGCATAGTGCTTTAAAAATTTCCCTGTGTATTTCATAGAAGGAATGTAGGTCTATGTACGTATGTAATTATGTGTTATAAATATATATATATAACATTAAAATTAAAGCAGATATATAAAAATAAAACAACGTATATTGAAGTTAAAGGCCTCACATCTCTGGATACCAATATAAAAATGATGACTATAGTAAGAGAGTGCCAGAGCCAAGGATAACTTATCGAAGGGATCATGTGAGTTCTATTAGTCATATGTTGAAATAAATAAATAAGCAGCCAAATAACCAAAATCTAGGGCCGTACTGAAGGACGTAAGTCAACAAGTAGGCAACGACATCCACAGAGGTAGACGGCTAAAAGTTTCACCTTCACTTCACCATCCTCACACAAAAAAACAGGGCATTAAGATCCATAGGTATATTAACGCTGGCACATGATCAGAGATCGCCCCGCCGACCGCTTTCTCAAAGCGAGGACTGTGAGCTAGGACGAAAGATAACAACCTCCAAAATACAATCAACACAATGTGGTGTAGGTCAGCATTATGGAAGACTTTTGGTCACGAAAATCAATCAATAAATCATTCAGCCATGCTATAAAATTTCAGTCATGAAATTAGACAATCAATTTACCTACCCCATACACATGCATATATAAATCATACATCCTACAACACTCTACCATACAAAAAAGCGATTGTTGCCTCAAGCTTTTCCCCGCTTTGGAATGTCCTCAAGGCTCCATACACCTCCCTTTGCCTTAATCACAGACCCACCGGGTACCTCCAGCTGCCAGTACCCTTCCTCCCCTTAGACCCCCTCGAAGTCAGCAAAGGGGCAACACACACTCATCCAGTCAGTCTCACCAAGGCCTAGCCACCACTCTCTCTCAAGAATGGGTATCCCAAACTACCCACAAGTAAATCAATCAAGTAAATATTTCTAGCGTAATGTTATGAAAATAGAAGATCCCCTTTCTCCTTCTCCTTCCTTCATATAGAATTTCCCCTTTCTCTCGTAGTAACTTCGAATTTAATTAATTTTCTAAATAATTTCCTAAAATTCTCTCTCCGTACAAGTGTCCCCATCCCCCTTACATTCCTCCATTAATTAATTCCTTTAATTAAGTAAATATATTTATTTCCATCACCCACCTAGAATCACTCCTCCTAGGAACGCCCCTAGGTGTCCCCAGATTCCTCTTAATGTGCCTTTTAAAAAAGGCTTCCCTATTATGAAATTGCTAAATGAGTTTAATATTAGAAAGCTCTTAAATGTGGTTTCTTTACTAAGTTGACTTCCGCTTTTCCTTAAGTTTCCCTTTTCTCCCTTCCATGTTACCCCTTTCCCTAGTTTCCTATTTTTATTTTTTCCTCTTCCCTTTTCCCCTTTTATTAGAGCTCAAAATGGCAATTGTGGAATTTAACACCATTTTCCCCTTTTTATCCTTGCAGAATTAATATTTTTTAAAATTATCCAAATAATAAAACCATTCATCCCCTTTTTCTTTTAACCTTTAATCTCCCATTACATACATACATATATACATATATATATATATATATATATATATATATATATATATATATGAGTTATATATATATATATATATATATATATATATATATATGTGAATAACTTAAATTTCTTACTCCCTTTATTACAAGATTTTAGCTAAGGTTATAATTATTAATTATGGGTTTTATTTTATTATTAATATTGTTATATATATATATATATATATAATTATCCAATAATATAACAAAAAAAAAAAAAAAAAAAAAAAAAAAATATTATTATATATACATATATATATATATATATATATATATACATATACATATATATATATATATATATATATATATATATATATTTGTGAATAACTTTAATTTTTTATTCCCCTCTTTTATTACGTTTCTTTAGCTACAATATAATTATTAATTATGGGTTTTATTTTTATTATTAATATTGTTATATATATATAAATTTGAGCGATAAAGTTTTACCACTAGCGTAGTTTAGACTTAAACTTTAGATTTTTACTGGGCGACAAATAATTAGGGAAATTGTTTTTAAAAAAATTACTTAATACAATAATTGTCCCAAGGCCATCTAGGTTCATCCTCTATCATCAACAATGCGAAATGCCCTTTAGGACACACTACGCACTCCAAGGGTGCCACCGCCTCATCTCGCTCCCTTGCGCCGACGTGCTCTTCAGATGCACTATGTGGTCCAAGGGTTCCACTTGCCTCGGACCGATTTGGTAGACATCAATAACCCCCGAGTCAACACCCGTGAACTTGTGAGAGACTATGGGCTTCTAATGAATAAGGACCCTGCATTATTGTGCTCCCTTTAGAATCATCGCGGGAGCGACTATTGCAGCCTTACCCTCACATTATCATGGATCCTCTCGAATCCAGGAACTAGGTAATCGTTAACCTACAGTTCGAGCCACGGAAGCAGTGCTAGTAGGTTGTGGCAGGGCTACTGTCCGCAACTCTCCCTCAACATCTCTAGTAGTCATGTGTGACCCCTTTACTCCATATATGAGTCTGGTCGGCAAGCTATCGTAAGCTTGCATCATCAACAAATCATGTCAGGACATATCCATATCATATCATCCAGTCAGATCAATAAAAATCACAGTAAAGAAATCAAACTCCAATGGCACACTCCCTGACTCGATCCAGAGTCCAAGGGCTTCCATCGATGCCTCTGCATCCTCAAGGTCCAAAAACCTGCAGACCTAGTAAAATCGAGTCAATAGCACCTATCTATGTCAATGTAGTAAAACAACATGTCATCAACCCAAAATGCATCATAATCAAAAACAAAAGTTTTAATAACATAAAATCGGAATCACTTGTGAGAAAGTGTCATCAAAGAATAACTTCGCTCAGTGCGCCAAAACAGGATGTTACATATCACATTTACATTTTACAAAAGGTATTTTATACACCTCATACACCTAAATGTTATTTACATTTTTCAAAAAATATTCCATACACCTAAATGTTAAATGTTAAAAGAGACATTTCTAATCAGCACTAATAAATAAGTTTTGATGTTGGTTTTTGAATGAATTAAATTCCCTATATCATGGTATCTGATATCATGTAAGTATGTGCATAACCCTGCTGTCTTTTTTCTAATGGTACATTTATATTATTATAAAGTTGATTACAGTCAAAGAGACATTCGACATTCATTTATTCAATTCAAAATGGGGAAGTGTACAACATGTAAAATAATTATTAATGTGATATAAGTGAGGTAAATATATACTTAACATTAATACAAATATTAAGAAGGTTTAACACTATGAATATATATTACATTCAACATTTTATTTCTATTTGTAGGAGTTTAATTTTTATCTTGAATGTTTATCTTTTGATTTATATCATATTTAGTAATTATTCTCAAATTTTTATACCTAAAAAAATGTTTTAGTAAATATAACATAAATTAGAGTGATTTTTAAACATCTTAAAATGTTTAAGTAAAAACAAAAATATGCATTATGTATAAAATTATTTATTTATTTATTTGTGAAAAAAAAAAATTAAGATATTATAAGGAGGTGGTTAACCTAAATTTAAAAGATCAAATGTATCTCTTTGTTTTGATTAATGTAAAGAATAAAATCAAAATTTCTAAAATAATAAAAAACTTTCATGAGTTGCATATTGAAACTAGGTTTTTGACGATTTTCAAAACATAGTATGATGAAAGAATTTGTCATATTCATGTCACTAGGAGTGTTAAAGATGAAAAAACATTTTCTCTTAAATATTCCTACTTATGGTAAATTTAGATCACAATTTCAAAATATTTGTCTCAATAACAAAGATTCTAACCTTTTAGGTAATCTAAATTATGGTGATTGTGGAATGCTTCTCTTAATGCTTTTCAAACACAAAAAAAAATTATGAACAAAATCCAAGTGATACCTTAGACAATAATAAAATAGGGAAGGGACCGTGTCATGTATGGAGAAAGAAATATGTTGCCTCTTCATCCATAAATCACTATAAAAAGCTTCAAGATAAATATACTTTTGCTTTGTAGGGTGATATTTTGACCACTCTGGAATGACCATGTCCTAGTGTTCATCTAAAATCAAGGACAAAAGTGGTTAAAATTCTTCATAGAAAAAATCTACATCCCCAAAATGATCTGCATCGCAACTCCCAGGGGATGACATAAAATTACCCTGAAAATGTTGCGACATGTCATCCTTGCATTGACGGAAAAAATATGTAATCATATCATCATCAGGATGCCAAACATATGACTTATCCATGCATGGAGACCATTCCTATGAATATTATACCTCAACCCTATTTTCTTAATATCTACCCTAAACGTCGTAAATGGGATCTTTGTAAAAAATGAGACGACCAAAATCCCATCCGTATCTCCTAGTCTGTATGAAATTTTCTATATCATCATCAACCATATATAAGGATTATTTCATAAGACAATCAGTATTATTGAAAATGACCATGTCTTTGTGTTCATGTGCGAGAAGAACAAAGGTTAGGGCAGCTTCAACTAGATCTTTAAATTATTCATCATTTAAACCATTTGCTTCTTCAACTTCATGTATAGGAGGAGAGTAAGGCTGGAAAAACTCAACTTCATCAAGTGGGATAAAAGGTGATGATTTCTCACGAGGCTTATCAACATGTTGCACCTCATAATAATTCTTCTTTCTCTCTATGGACAAGCTCATCTATCACCTCTTCATCACAAGAGGCTTGATCGTTAATACATAGTGCTATATTTTCCCTTTTCCAAAAGGGTTTGTTGCATCCAAGGGATCCTCTAATACGTCTTCACTTACAAATTCATGTAATAAAGTATCGTCAATATATTTGAAAGGTTCAAAACTCATCATGTTCTATTATTTTTGTGCACGAGGAATAAAGGTATGTATGTCTCCATCAAAAGGAATGTTAGGTATAAGCACTTCATCTTCATCAAATTTCTTTTCTGAATATTCAACATGTGAAACTTCATCGGGACCTTCTTGGTAACTTTATTCATATATTTGTCCTTCAACCATTTCTTCATCCTCAAGGGGTAGTTTTTCAAAAAAAAATTGAAAAAAATATTTTACATGCTTCATTATTTCCTCAAAAACTTCATTAGCATCCTTTTCCATTTACATTTGTTTCCTTCTTGAGGTATGGAAATTTATGGATCAGGGCTCATCCCATGGTTCCATAATTCCATCAATTTAAAATACATATCAATGGATTCAAGAGATGATATGAAGGCTCATCAAAGGATGGAAAGGGGGAAACAAGCAAATATGGGTTCTAGGAAGGTGGAGTTGTGAGATGAGATTTAAGAGGATCTCATCAAGGGTGGAAGGGAAATGTTTCTCAAGTGGAGTCGCCAAGAAAGATCTGGGTAAAGTATTTGGGATGGTATCTTTCCAATGTGTCATCAGGGAACGATAGAGGAATCAAAATGCTCCCCGGCAACGACACCAAAATTTTATCGTGCAAAGTTTAGGTTGGGAAAATCCCGACCCAAACCAAAATATGGAGAAAAATAGGATAATACCTACCCACTATAACCTCAGATAGGTAATCCCATCACTTGAGAGGTGAAGTGATCACCTCAAGGGTGGAATTACAAATGAACACAGGGGGAAATGAGACAAAAAGTGAGATGATTAAATGAATACCCCTATATTTCTAGTTGATAAGTGGAATATTGATTTGATGAAACATCTCAGAATTGGTTTAGGGTTTTGAATTCTTTGAGTACCTATTCAATGTATTTGTACCTTCCCGAGACATAAGAAAATCCAAATATACAAGCTATATCTTAAGTGGACAATAAAGTTAATCTTGTTGTCCCTGTTTTAAGCAATCAAAAGATATATATATCAGAAATAAAGAAGTAAAAAATATGCTACATAAGATAATAAAATTCTGACAAATGATGAAAGAGATAATATAGTAAAAATAGTACAACTCAAGTATAAAAGAATAAAACTTTAGCATTAATGTAAGGTTATTCTAGACGAGTATTTCGGATATCTATATTTAGCCTTATGGATGCATAAAACAAATTGTTACAAAATAATAATCATCCACCAAAATTCACAAAGAATCCACCCAAAAGATTCTCTAGGACTAGTAGACTATGCTCGCAAATTTTTAGCAAATTCTGATAGTTGAAATGTGAGTTATGTATAAAAAGGAGAGTGATTTGTTGTATCATTCATGGCTATATCTTAAATTTAGTTGTATCCCACAATATACTAAGTATACTAATATTCCCTAGAGGCTTCAACAACCTCAAATAATCAACAATAGATTCCAACTTGAACAATATTGATATCTCGTTAAATCACATTTAGCAAAGCAAACAATTTATATCTCCAATGCAAATTTCAGATTAGGGCCTTTTTAAAAAATGGGTGAACAGATTCTTTAGAACACAAGTTATATCAACAAGATCCCTATGGATGTAAACCCTCTTACTCCCTATGGCATGCAAACCAAACTCAAAGTAGATCAAGGAGGGTGTACACCCTTGTACTCCTCCAAGATTCTTTGCAATAAAAGACTTGTAAACTAGAAAATCAAGAGAAATTGATGGAGGGTGTATACACTTATACTCCTCCTAAGGTGTTAACCAACAATATCATGAAAAGAGAAAGAAGAATGCAAATTTCCATTAACAAAACTAAGAGAGTTGCAAGATCAAACCCTAGTTTCACCAAGAAACCATCCATATGAAAGAACAAGAGTCTCAAAGAGGTGCACACCACCTTAGCTCATCCAGTCATGAAGAGATGCACAAAAAAGGATTTTCAAGAGAGAGGGATGCCATAAATGCTCAAGTATAGTGAGAATTTAACCCAATGTAGTCTTCTCACAATGGGAGAGCTATGATCACATGAGACAGAAAGGATAACTATTTATACAAAATCTTATAATAAGATTTTGTCCACAAAACCTAGGTTAAACCACAAATTAAGGAGACAACAACCCTTACTTCTTCCCTTTACAATTTAAAATTTGATTTTTCACAACAAAAACCCTAAAAAAATCATCAGATCACTCCTTTAGGGAAATGTTTTGTCATATTGGGCAAGTTGTTGAGGTTTGGGATGAAATGTTGGGCCTCCAAAGTCCTTATTCCAAGGCGTTAGGTCCCTCTCCATTAATTCAATTCATTCTTCCTCATGAAATGATGCCATGTTTCCTCATCACCACCAAACCCTAAACAATGCATCACGTCAAGCACTCAAAGTGTGATGTTTTGCCTCCAAAGGAGAAATTTTAGGATAGTAGGGGCATTAGTTAGGTCCTTGAAGGAATCTCCCAAGAATACAAAGGATGTCATCATTATTCAAAGTGTAGGCCAATGTATCCAATTGTTGGTAATCGAGCACCAAAGATGCCCAAGCTAGGCTTCCAAATGTTTCCACCAAACAATGTCCTAAAAAGACAATGAATACACCCTCCAAGGATCTCAAGTCAAATGAATCATGATGATTAAATCAAGTCAATAAAAGAGCCACCTATGAATGTGCATAACAACAACCTCATCAAAATAGTGAAGTGCTCAAATAACCTATGCAATTTGCCAAATTTAGGTATGGAAGGGTTGACAAGGTGACCTATTGGGTGAATCGTCCACTACATCAAGGAGTGTTCCTCGAGTGGAACCCATTTCTAATACACATGGAAAAGATGAAATGGATGGGGAAAATATTATTGGGCATGGGTTTCGTGGCATACAAGGGATCATAGTTTCTCATTTATGGGTGCCTTTGTAGAAGGTGTGCTACACCTTCGTTTTCAATGCATCCTTTTTCCAATCCCATTCATTGTCATTAATTAATTAAGGTCCAAACACTGGATACTTTCTAGGGTTAATAGATTACCTTGGGGCTTAATACCAAAGTTTCACTTCGAGGGAGAAATACACATAGTTCCATGGGGATATAGTCTAGTTTGTAACGAACTTCATGTAAATCCCTCAATCAAGTGGGACATTTAGGTCATGTGTTTTCTTTTGCAGGTCTTTGATTTTTTAGGAGAAGCATTTAATTTCTCTCAATACCTCTTTGGGAAATAACATGGGAGGTTCATAATTAGGCTCTTATATTTTTCCATCCATCTCCCCTCTGGGCCTTCAAACCCATCTTCCAATGAAATGAGGGACAACCGCTTCTTTGGTCAGTAGACCCGAAAACCCAAAAGATAAGGATATGGGGGGAAAAAGTGTGGAATGTTACAAGTATGGTTGAGAATGGAATGATGACTTGTCAAGGGGAACTTCCAGTAGCAAAACAATCCTTAAGGGTGACCACTTACTAGGTAACAATGCCAACCGCCAAGGTGAAATTGGGAAAATAGAATAATGTCTAAGTAGATGTTACATGATAAAATTAGTTTTAAATGCAACAAACCAAAATTCCTAAAATATTTAAATGACAGTCACACTAATACTTGAATTTTATCACATGCAGAAAGATCCAATGTCCTCCAGAAGCAAGGTGGTGTAGTGGATATCCTCATGATGAGCCTGGAATTGTGGTGGTTAATCAGGTCTATATCTATGCAAGTGGACAATGATGCTCAAGTTTCCTCTTGGTAATCCATGTCTACAACCTAAGGCCCTCGAGAGATCATCTCTTTAGTGATCCCTAGGAGTTGGGGATAACAAATGCTATAAAATATTTTATTTATATTTTATTGAAAAATAGCTATTTTGATTATTGATTCCTTCCTAAATTGTATTTAACTTGCTAAATCTAGAAATTAATGAAAATTTCCCTAAAATTTACCTACCACAACATTGAATTTTCTAGACCACTTCTCAAAACAATATTTAATCTCTAAATTAAATTTGAGGATCATAATTCATAAACCACACCATAGCATTTTCTAACATAGTTTTTTCTAAACAACTTCTCAAAATAATATGTAATCTCAAATTTAAGGGTCATGATCCATAAGCAATTTTTTGGGAATTGTATACATGAAATTCATATTTCATCTATGGAAATTATTTCAATAGGTTACATTTAATGGCTATTTATGCTAAATGGTTTTTAATGAAAATCATAAGAGAGAGATAAGAAAATGAGTGTGTTTTCCCTATATCTAGAGTGTGAACTAAATATATTGAATAGTAGTTAATGTATAAATAAATAAAACTACACATTATCATAACAGAAAATTTGGGTGTCAAATCTATCAACAAATAGGACATATACAATATAATTTCCCATGTGTGAGCTCATCCACCAAGGAAAAAAGAGTCTAAACCAAAAACAAAAATCTTCCAATCCACTTAGAATCTTATTTCATTTGATGAAGGTGATTAAGATTAATAAAATAAAAAAGCAATATATTAAGAGATCATCTATCCAAAAGTTTCTATTAAGGAAACAACTCTTTCCTTAGAGGCTAGAGAGAAATACTAGAATATTGTTTTTTCTCCCTTCAAGATGGCAATTGTTAAGGGTGCATCATTAGGAGGAATGGAGAAACTTCATGAATTTCATCGTTCTAATTATAATAAGGAGTTAGTACCTTCTTGGAATTCCATGAATCCATCTTCTAAATTAGAAATCATGCGTCTACAACCTTCTTCAATAGGGTGGGTTGAGATTAATAAAAAAAAACATAAAAATGTAAATATTAAGGACTGAACATCCTTTATAATTTTTAGTTTTATAATAATTTGGTTCGTTGAGACCTATTTTTATGATAAATTCTTAGATGTAAAGAATCTTATTCTCAATTTTTATTAAAGATTTTGTAACATCTACAAAATGTAACCAATTTTCTTTCTTATGAATAAGAAGATATGATTTTATTTTTAATTTTTTTTTTTCAAACTAATTATATTTCAATAAACATGTCATACAATTCAATATAATTATATATCAATTATAATTATACATCAATGAATACTATTTATGATTTATATTTTATATAATTTATTACATCGAACCATATTTAAGTTAGTATCGAACATTTTTTATTACTTAATGATCTATTTTCTATGACCTATGTTGATCATTCTTTCCTATATTATGAATCATTGTATTCACTCGCTTTTCATTGATATGATTTGATAATTTAGTGTCATGGATTATGGAGGTATGCCGATCAATATATCCATTAAATGATGTTGGCCTACATCTAAGCTTATGTGGATCACAATCCTTGTCGAGTCATATTTTATTATCATGGAAGTTTTCGAAATCTGGTTGAATGAACTCAATAAAATAGATCATACATGGATCAACGTCATATCAAACAAAGGAATATAACATATATCAAATAATATGTTTTCAATGCCAAATACTTATATTCATCAATTTTGTTCCAATGCCCACCACCATCGAATCTATTTCTTGTGTTCTCAAGTTTTATAGAGTCAATTATTATGCATTTTAGATTGATCATTATCAATATTCTTTCAACTTATTTTGGAATAAAAATCACATTTACATTTTGCAAAAGGTATTCCATACACCTCATACACCTCAATGTTATTTACATTTTTCAAAAGATATTCCATACACCTAAATGTTAAAAGAGTCATTTCTAATTAGCACTAATAAATAAGTTTTGATGGTTTTTGAATGAATTAAATTCCCTATATCATGATATAAGATATCATGTAAGTATGTGCATCAACCCTTTCTTTTGTCAAATAAATAAGTTTTGAAGTTGGTTTTTGAATCAATTAAATTCCTTATATCATGATATAAAATATCATGTAAATATGTGCATCAATCCTTCTGTCTTTTGTTTAATGGTACATTTATTTTATTATAAAGATGATTATATTCTACATTCATTTTTTCAATTCAAAATGGGAAAATGTACATGTAAAATAATCATTAATGTGATATAAGTGAGGTAAATATATACTTAATACTAATATAAATATTAAAAAGGTTTAACATTAGTGAATATATATTACATTCAACATTTTATTTCTATTTATAAAAGTTTAATTTTTATCTTTTTAATTTATATTATATTTAGTATTTATTCTCAAATTTAAAAAATATATATATATTAAATATAAAATAAATTAGAGTGATCTTTAAACATTTTAAATTAAAGTGTTTAAGCAAAAACAAAAACATATATTATGAACATTTTTTTTTTTATTTAATTATAAAAAAAAATTTAAGATACTATAAAGAGGTTGTTAACCTTAATTTAAAAGACTAAATGTATCTCTTTGTTTTGACTAATGTAAAGAAGAAAATCAACATTACTAAAATAAGAACAAACTTTCATGAGTTTCATAGTGAACCTAGGTTTTTTATGATTCTCAAAACATGGAATGATGAAAGAAATTGTCAATGTTCATGTCACTAGGAGTGTGGAAGATGAAAAAACATTCTCTCTTAAAGAGTCCTACTTATAGCCACATTAGATCACAACTTCAAAATATTTCTATCAATAACAACCTTCCTAACCTTTTAGGTCATCTAAATTATGGTGATTCTGGAATGCTTCTCTTAATGCTTTTCGAACACAAGAATAAATTATGAAAAAATCCAAATAATACCTTACTTTTCTCCAAATCACCTATTATAATTTCAATTAAAATTAATCGTCATCATCAATAATATAAATTTTTAATTTTTTTATAACAATTTTTTATTATATATATTTAAAAAACAATGGCATATATATATAACATTAACTCATTGATATTTCTTTGTTGAAATGAATGTGGCAAAGTTACTTTTTGAATATAAAAGACGTTTTGTTTGTAAGCTCCATTGACATTATTTTGTGGTATACATAACACGTATATGAAAAGATGAGCGAGTGGGTGTGTGTGCCCATCGAAGACAATTAGGAAGAGGTAGGAGGAAGTCCTCGTGTCATGACAAAACATATCTTGTCTCTAGACTCTAGAAGGTCCAAAACAACAAGGAGGTAGGAGAATATGCTCATTACGCTCATGTCTTGGGTACCACATCAAGTAATTTGGTTCTGTACGCGACGTTGGAATGGGATAGTGGTATGAAAATTATTTGATTGTCAATAAATTTAGCTACATACTTTTATAACATGATAATGCTCAAGTTATTCGTCTTTATTTTGTCTCTACCCACAGTTAATGTTCATTGCCGGGGTGTATAAATTTGTAAGTTATTAGAAAATATTAGTATAATGTTAAGTGTTACTTTATTCTAATTATATTTATAAGTTGTTGATTACATATTTAGATATTTGATGATGATGTAATGATGTAATTGTAATATTTAATTATATTACATCTTTTCTCGATTTGAACTTGTGATCTTTTAGGAGGAAATATATGTTCTTCACCATCAAGTTGTATATAACTTTATAACATTATATCAAATTTAAGGCATTTCATCGAATGGATCAAAAGATATAATAAAAAAGAATATAAAAATGAATAAAACATATAGATATGAAATTAACATAAGTGCAAAAGAATGCACAATAATTGATTTAATGATGTTTACTCGTTATCTACTATTAAAAATTAAATAACATACAAAAAGAACAAAGAAAAAGAGTAAAGTCCACTAATAAAGCTTATTAAACTTTTAAGGAGATCCAAAAAATAAAAAACTCAAACTAATTTATAACCAACTCTTCCCTCCAATTAGAACCCATGCTTCTTGTCGTGATGATGGATCCTCACATGGATCCAAAACGCCGACAATCCATTAAAATGTTAAATTATAAAAAAATATAATAAAAAGATAAAAACAAAAAGGTGAAACAAGTGGATATGAAATTAGCACGAGTACAAAAACATTACAATTATTAATTTAATGATGTCAGCCACTTATTTACTATAAAAAATTAAACAACATACATAAAGAAAGAAAGAAAAAAGTAAAGCCCACTAATAAAGATTATTGAAATTTTAAAGAAATCACAAAATTAAAAAACTCACACTAAGAAATATGATAGTAATTTTATAACATTATACTATTGCATTGCATGTTAGATTTGTTTCTTATAAAATGAAAATAAAACATGAGAATATGAGAACATGTGTTTCTTCCTTGGAGGTCACAAGTTCAAATCTATATGAGGTAGGGTAGCTTGGTTCTGACCTTCAAAATAGATTATTATTAATATTGTATGTTATATTATATGTTTACATAATTATAGTAAAATAATTTATTTTAAATGTATTTATATAATAAAACCTGTCTTACCTCATGGTTAAATTGTAACTATCTAGTTTCATATATGGGAATAAACATAGATAGTACTAAACAAGACATGACTCCGTTGGATGTAGCATGAAATATGATTACAAGGGATACTAGCTTCCTTTCAAATACTATCTAGGATAGATCTTTCTTTTCATCCTGGAGTAAGACCAAAAGCTACTTTTGATTGGATAAGAGCTTATCCTACTAGGATGTTAAGATATAGGTAAATTTAGGTTTAAATAATTGAATATAATTCCACACTTTTATCTCTAGAAGGAAACCCCTATCTTGGGACAATGGCTGAAGAATTATTTCTATCAAATTTCACGCATATACACTAGTTTTGGTTACTCATTTGGGAAACTAAATGGATATATTCATCATACTCCAAAATAATCACCCATTTATAATTACTCTAAAAGATGACATTGGTTTCTTGTTCATTCTTTTCAATATCAATAATTATTTTAGTTAGTGATTCTCAATAAATTGTATTTGATATACAAAATCTAGAAACTCATCAGAGTTGTTTTCAACTTTACCTCTTCTCATATAAAAGTTTTTTATATAACCTCTAAAGAAAATCTATGATCTCTCAAGTAAGATCAAGAATGTGAATACATAAACTTTTTTTTGGTTGAAAATATATATGAAATTTGTCTTTCATTTCCGAAATTTATTTCAAGGGATCATGTCTAATGACCGTCTTTACACATTGAGTTTAAAAAATATATTTAACCAGAAAAAAAAAAAAATTCTCATGTATATATTTATAGTGTGAAACAATGTTATCAAAAGATATCAATAATTTTAAATATTTGTTAGTAAACCTAATTAAATTTTAATCAACATTTTTTATATCAATGAGTCCAAATATTTGTTAGTCCACCTAATTAAATTTTAATCAACATGTTATTGATACGTATTATATTGGTCATCTTCTAACCAGTTAATCTCGACCATCAAGCTAAGGTTTGGAGAAACTGCAAGCTAGGGTTTGATAGTAGCAATCACAGCAGAGGTCAACATGGTTACCAAAGGAGGTGGTAATGGAACCCCCTCATACAAGCATGTAGTGGTGGATAGGGGGAAAGTCCCACGAGGCGTAGTTTTCAAGGAAACAATGACAAGAACCTCGGGATCAGGACTGGAAAAGAATCAAGAAAGAAAACAGGAAAAAAGGGATCACATGGGGGAAGAAGCTAGAGAAACCCAAAATGATGCGCAAGAACCAACGAACCCCAATGGAGCAGAAGGGTGCAACCCATGTAAACCTAAAACAACATTGATATCGAAGGTGATACTTGAAGACCCACACACACAACTCTTCCGAGACCAGATGAGGATGCATGCACTAATTTGCAAGTTCATGGGTTTGTGGCCCACAAAAAGAAAGTTGTGCAACTAGATAAAAAAATCAATGGAAACCAAGCGGGGAAGTGGAACTCCACTTGGGTTCAAAAGGCTTCTTCACAACAATATTCATGAAATTGGAGGACAGTGATAAAGTCTTTGAGGGGGGCCCATAATTCCACGCATCAGCAGGACTGTACATGTGACCATGGAAGGAAAACTTCTCCCGAGAGAAAGAAACCTTCAAAATGTGCCCATCTTGCTGAGGCTTTACTCCTTGCCGCTATATTACTAGCTTCCCTCTACCTTCAAAGAAATCGGGACCAAAATTGGAAAATATGTGAAGACATCGAAAGAAACCCTAAAAGGGAGATATACATCCTATGCAAGGATCTGCATAGACATGGATGTTTCAGGGGCACTCCCTGAAACCATAAGCCTATAATTCAAGGATGAGGAATGGATACAAAGAATCGAATACAAGAAGATCACATTCAGATGCATAAGATTCCATGAACATGGACACCTAATCAGAGAATGTCCTCTCAATAAAAAACAAGAAGAGGAAAAAACCAAGATACAAAAGGATGAGTATGGGTTCATAAAGTGTTGAACCACAAAAACAGAGCAAACAAGAAACCATGTAAATCCCCAACAGGAAGAAATCTAGAAGCCAGGACTAGAACATAAGGGCAGGACAAGACCAACAAAGGGGAAGAAGGAGGAAAGTAAAAGACAAAAGATCAAGAAGCTAGGGAACAAACAACAAATGAGAACATAGATAGTCCAAGCAATAAGATGAAACAAAGGGGTATCACAACTCCTATGGATGGATAAACCAGAGAAGACAACATGCCCATGTAGGAGGCAGAAAAACACATGGAAATGACACCAAGAGAGGTGTGTATGGAAGATCATGATCTCAGATATATTTTGGAAAAGGAAAAGGTAGGGCGTAGAGAATGTACCAGTGGAGCAACTAGATATTATCCAATACCTCTTCCTCCTACGGGAGGAAGAAAAATCCAAAGGGATCAAGCATACACACGGGGATATACGACACCTAGGAATCAAAGAAGGTGAGGGACAACCAAAACTCTCACCCAATAAGACGAGAAGGAAGAAAGGAAGGAAATAAAACAACGTAGCCCTACAGGAACTAGGAGCCCTACTGATAAACTCAGCTAAGATAAAAAATATCTTTCCCAACTCCCCCCCACATGTTTAAATGAAGATTATAGCATGGAATATTAGAGGCCTAAACAACCACGGAAGCAAAGAATCCTTAAAAATAGACCGAGGAAGGAAAAAACAGACCTCTATTTCATACAAGAGACAAAATGCACTATAGACAAAATGGAAGCAATCAACAAAAAACAATGGAGCAAGTACAAGATATTTGTTCTTGAAGGACAACAGATGTCAGGTGGTATTCTCACTTTGTGGAACCCAGAAGTGATGAATCTACTAGCAGCGGAAGCCACTAGACAAACACTTTTGGTTAACATGAAAATCATACGTAACACAGAGGTGATTCTATGCACGAATGTGTATGGACCCCAGATGTTGGAGGAAAAGAGAAGAATGCTCCTAGAACTAGAAAACTTAAAATCATGTTCCAACAACCTCCACTGGATCCTGGCAGGGGACTTTGAAATCATCATGACACTTTCAAAGAAAAAAGGAGGCACCAGGAGATTAGATAGAGATGCGGAAGATTGTTCAGATTTCATTGACATAATGGAGATGGTGGACATTAGAACTAGTAATGGCTAGTTCACCTGGAACAACAAACAGATAACTCAATATTAGGTAGCGAAAAGGCTAGACAAATTCTTGGTGTCGGAGTCCATCATTTTGCAGGGATTAACTTTAGACTGCAACATCCTGCCCTAGGGGAGTTCTTACCACTGGCCACTCCAATTGGAAGCAAACTTCCAAACCACATCTAAGAATAGACCTTTTAGATTTGAGAAATTTTAGATCAAACATCCCACCTTCAAGGAGAACATCAACCAATGGTGGCAAGAGGAACAACCAGATCAAGGGACAAGGATGTTCAAACTATATAAGAAACTCATGTACATCAAACATAAACTCAAGGAGTGGAACAAGGAAATCTTTGGAAACATAAACCAAGAAAAAAAAATATTGAAGACAGAATGAGGAAACTCCAAGAAACATGCATAGACGAGGGCTATACAAAGGATCAGAAAAGGGAAGAGATCCAAATGACCCAGGAATGGGAAGCAAGATGCCATCAGGAAGAGACTCTATGGCGCCAAAAGTCCAGAATCATATGGCTAAAGGAAGGAGAGCAGACTAATAAGTTTTTTCATAGAACACTCATTGCTAGAAGAACCCACAACAAAATCCTGAAAATTCGGGATCAGGATGGGATCGAGAGAGAATCCCACAAGGATATTGAAAATATACTGGTAAATCAATTCCATGGGATAGCCTAGGAACCCAAACAAGATCGAATGAAGGACATACAAAGGATATTTTAGCACATCCCCAACCTAGTTACCAAGGAAAAAATATCAATCTAAACAAACCCATCGCTACGAAGGAAATTGATCAAGTGGTCCAAGATATGCCCAATGGAAAGGCCCCAGGTCCAGACAGTTTCAAAGTGGAATTATTCAAATCCTATTGGGAAGTTGTCAAATATGACATTTATGGGGTGGAGGAGGACTCCATATGTTCGGCCTCCATTCTAAAAGCACTAAATGCCACAATGATTACTCCAATACCCAAATAAAATGATGCAAGGACCCTAGACTAATATACACATAGCTTTATGCAATGTGGTTTACAGGATAATCTCCAAAGTCATAGCCAATATATTGAAACCTATCCTACCCACACTGATTTCACAAGAACAAGCGAGTTTCGTAGAGGGGAGAAAAATTATGGAAAACATCATCCATGCCCATGAGCTGATACACACACTGAAAATCCAGAGGAGAGGGGGGATGATAATCCAACTTGACCTAGAAAACGCTTATGAAAAAATTAGCTGGCACTATATGATCAAGATTTTGGAAGGCTTTGGCTTCGCACAACACTGTATCAACTGGATTGTCATCCTTGCCTCAATGACAAGTTACTCGTTCTTAATCAAGGGAGCCCCAGAAAAACCCTTTTGGCCTTCAAGAGTGTTATCAGACTACTTGGTAGGTGCGAACACTAACAGATCTCCCTAGATCCACTTGGATCTAGAAGAAAACAGGATAGGACACGACTCTTTCCCTAAGTTGTAATCATTGAATCTGCTAATAGGGAGGAACAGGTAACATACCTTTGTATCGATTCCTTAGGTCTTTGTTGCTCCCTCTTCACTCCAGTTCTCTCATGAGGTCAAGTCCAACACAACACAAACCAACCAAAGTGAAGATAGCAAAATGTATTCAACGTCAACTTATGCATATGATCAAGGAATTACACAATAAAGTAAGAGTAACTTTATGGGAAAGGGACATGTCACTGTATCATATTAATTGAAAGTAGAAGATACAACATGGTCACCCGGATGTCACAAGCTTCCTTTCAGTGACCCTTGGTTCCAACACACACACTTTCTCTGTACTTGCATGAAGAAGATCCAATTCCTCTTGATAGACCTACTCGAGTCTCCAAGCTTCTATCCAAGCAGGGTTCTTCAGACAATTCTTTCACCAATTCTTCATTCAATCTTGCTTAACCTTTTCCATGAGAAACCTTTCAATATATAGGAGAAGGAGAGATGGTTACATGGATGAGGATGATCCCATCAAATATGAGAATTCAGTAAAATGACAACAATACGAATGCCAACTCATCTTCTAGAAGATTCCCTTCTAGAACCCTCGAGACCTCTTCTCTTTTCCAAGCTTAAAAACACGTTCTCACCCTATGTATGGATAAAACTACAAGAAATTTGCACCCTAAATGAAGGTGGCCTATGAGAATGAGGGATTCTCTCACCCTAGGCCATAGGCATCCTGCGAACTCACTTTGAAAATATGTTTTTGGAAGGAGACAAGATCCACTTTTCTCAGGCAAAAAGTCCTTGTTAGGAGCCTGAATACACCATTGTTAATACATCACCAAGATGACCAAAATCA
>SNQJ01S0147042.1:9209-23814 GCA_010110895.2 Picea sitchensis | reverse complement strand
CAGGTAATGAATCAGTTACTACCTTTTCCGTCTTAGAGTAGGGAAAGTCGCATATCAACTCGGAAAACACTAAGGATTTCTTGGACTTAGCTCGTTCAAATTCCAAGTCAAACTCCTAGAGTATCACGATCCATTTTGGGGTATTTCCCCCCTAGCAATTGACGTGTGAGAATGTGTTGCATAGGGTTGTAGTTAGAAATTACCGTAGTCTTGCGAGAGAGGATATAGTGCCGGAAACATTGAACTTCTTGGACGGTTACCAAGACCAGTTTTTCAACATGTAAATACTTGGTTTCGGTAGGCGTTAAGATTCGAATCAAGTAATAGATGACATGTTCGTCATGAGAATCATCCTCCTGGACAAGAACCATAGCGATGGTGCAATCCGAGGCTGCAAGGTAGAGGAAATAATTGCGACTGTAATCGGGGGGGAAGAGAAGCGGAGCACATGTCAGGGACAGTTTCATAGCTTTGAAAGATTTGTTTGCGATGGTATCCCATATGAACTCGGACCCCTTTTTGAGTAGTCGCGTAATTCCAAGAGTTATCTCGGCATAGTTCGGGATGAAACAACGAAGAAAATTTGATTTCCCTTGCAAACTTTGTAACTGACGAAGTGTAGAAGGAGGAGGGAGATTGAGAATTGCCTCGACCTTCAAAGGATCTACCCTGATCCCTTGACGTGAAATGATAAATCCTAGAAGTCGGCTGATTTCTATGCAAAAAACACATTTGTGAGGATTCAAGCATATATGGTAAAATCAACATCGGAGGAAAATGGCTCAGACGTGTATTAGATGGTCGACATGGCGCATGGAATGAGCGGGTAAGTCATCGATATATGGCTGTACAATGTGCTTGATATCATGGAAGGAATAAGTCATAGCGTGATGAAAAGTTGCGCCGACGCTTTTCAAACTGAAAGGAAATTTCCAATAAGCAAAAGTGCCCCAAGGACAAATAAAAGCGGTTTTGTGTTGATCCTCGGGAACAATGTTGATTTGATTATATCTAGAGAAACCATCCATGAGGGAGAATATTTCCCTTCCAGCACAATCGTCAACAATCTAGTCAAAGAAGGGGGTAGGAAAGTTGTCTTTAGGACATTCTTTGTTAATATCCCTATAATCAATGCACACGCAGATTGTGCCCTGTTTCTTGTCGACCGGGACAAGATTGGAAACCCATTCAGTGAGAGACATTGGGTAAATAAAGATGGCTTTGAGAATTTTCTCGACTTCAAGCTTGATGGCAACTGCTTTACGTGGGTGGACTGGACGAAGGTGTTGTCAGACTGGTTTAGCATCTAGGCATGTCTTGATCTCATGTATCACAATGTCGGGGTCAATACCTGACATTTCTTCATAGCTCCAAGAGAAGACGTCACAAAATTCTTTGAAAAGTGACTTGTAGGTGACTATCTCGTCAGGGGAACACAAAGCTTAGATATGTACATTTTTGACAATTCCTGGTTTTATGGATATGTTGAGGGGAATGGTGGGTGAGATATTGCTTAAGTTCCCTTGAGAAAACACATCGTGTGTAGACTCCAGAATGGTGGAAATGATGACAATGGTCGACGGGGTCGAGATCCATTGGTAGCTATCGATGGTGTGTTGTTCCAGGAAGAGGATGGAATGATGATGTCCATCGTCCTAGGGGGTGTCTTCCATGAGAGATATAATCATCTCGTCCGTGGGAAAAATGATGCGAAAATGATCTAGATATAAATCACCAAGAGAGGGGGTAGAAGGAGTTGTCGATTGAATGGCCTGATAAGCGGATTCGGCAGGGCTCAACGACATTTCATCGCCATAATGAATATGATCGTCGGGTTTGGGTACCATCCATGGGTCGTGAGACATAGGGGTTCCGTGAATAGAGGTGGAGATCATGTTAATTGAAGTGAAAGACAGATGTGGAAGATCGGGTGGGGGGATGGGGAAGGTACCCATTCACGAGGAGTCTTTAAGAAGACCCACACCAATGTTCTCATATCTGGGGGGGTTTTGGCAATGAACGATACATTTCCAGTACGTGCATCCGTGTTAAAGATGGCCAATTGGTCGACGGTAATTACCTTTCCTTGATGTGGGAAATGTACAACATGAAAAAGAGTCGACACAATTGTGCACATGGAATCAATCCAGCTACGGCCAAGTATGAGGTTGTAATTGAGAGGAGTGTCAAAGACTTCTACTTCAACTTGGATCATCTTTCCTTCTAACATAATTGGCAGTGCAGGGAGGACATTGTAAAGCTTAAAATCGGAACCATTAAAGGCTTTGAGTGTGTTGTGGGATTCAGTCAAAGAGGGAGAGCCGATGGCTTTCCAGCAGGTAATAGACATGACACAAGTCGAGGCACCCTMGTCGATAACAATTCTACAAATGTTTTTGTTAGAGACAATAACTTGWATTTGGAACGCGAGTTGAGGGGGGTAACCTTGGAATGTGATCTTCCAAGCCAAAAATTATTAAATTTGTATCGGTAGGGTCGATTCCACCGATAGCTTTCAACAGTGCCTTCTGTTGTATAGGAMAACTTTGAAGKAATTCGAGGGCTGACATCGCGGATGGTGCTTGGGCTAGATCTTCAACAATACTTTAGTTCTGGGCAGCATGGGCATGAGGATTGAAAGCCAATTTTTGAACAATGCCCTTTGGAGGAGGGCRAAGGATTGTGTCGAGGCTCGGTCATTCGTGATGAAGAGGACCATTGGTAGGTGGAGTCRTGGGAGATGGTTGGACAAATGAAGGAGGTATAGCATCAACCTTCTCTTTAGAGGAGGAAACATMTTTGGCTCGAGTGGTAAGTGCGATGTYGTTTTKCTTTGAATCGCCTGTACACATTAAGACATAGGATGTATTGGAGGGGGAGGGTTGGTCGTGAATGACCAATTGAGCTTGTTGTTGAGAAGGGAAGGGTTGTGACAGTACGRYTGGCRTGGGTGGTCTCGTGGTCCCTTGAAGGAACTTAGTAACCTCGGCTCCTCGTGGACAATMCTTAGTGTAGTGATAATCACCGTAGATAAGACAAGGGTATCGGGGTTTGCACTTATCCCTATCGTCAACAGGTGGTGTTTTGGTTCTCTCTGCTCGTGAATTATTTTTGTCCTCCTTATTCTTACCCTTTCCTTTTCTAGATTTGTTTTTACCGGCAGGGGTAGATTGAACGRTATTTACCTCAGAAGTCTTGTCRGTGGGAGGGGTAGGAGACAAAGCATTTTGAACATTAGAATAAATCGGTTTGGGGTTGTTGCCGGAGGTTTGGATKGAATGCAGTTGGGTATGGAAAGTGCCAATCACACCGTCGGACGCATGAGAAGTAGCRGGAGTAGTTGAAKTGGCAGAAGTAGAAGGACGAGGTGCATTAGGGAGTAAGTCGTAAAGAGTACCRATTTGTGAGTAAACGAGGTCAAGGTATTGAGCATGACTAATGGTTTGTTCTTCTTTGACAACTCCACCCATGGCGATGTCACGACTGATGTCGGTCACAAATGATTTTTTGAAGCATTCTKCCARCAACTGATCGGGAAGTTCGAGTTTGATGAGACGTCGTCTYCGTCRCCATTCATGAATGTGATCGGAGATATGAGTGGCTTTGGTTTGTTTAAAWGATCTCAAAATMTMGGTCCTTGTTTCATAGCGGATCGGTAACTGGTAGTGGGTGAGGAAAGCCATAGTGAGGGTGTTGAAGTCRAYGAAGAAACCTCGTGGTAATTCTATATACCACTTCATGACAGAACCCATGAGAGTTCATTGAAAAAGGCGTAAACGAATAGAGTCATCCATTATGGAGTTGGATGAGCACCMAAGGAGAAAATTCATTACGTGATTGTTTGGGTCCTCTCCCGCTTTGCCATCGAATTTAGGGATGTCGGATGGTAGTTTGGCYAGTATGGCGGGCCATTAGGGAGAGTGACAGATTGGATCATTTAAAATCCTTGACAGATCCAGGAGGTCCAGGGTGGCTAAGAAAGGTAACCGTCTRTTCACATGCGGGTAATGGTGGCTTTGGGGAGGGATTCCCGTCGRCAAACGAGTGGGACCATAAGCATTCTACATATAATGCAAAGATCCAGGCAGATTCTATGGTTTTTGTGGAGGCAAGTAACTCATGGGATTGTACCCTTGAACAGGGRCGTGGGRTTGAACGTTCGAGCCCCAAATAGGATTAGACGTACCTGGATAGGGTTGGCCTATACTAGGGGGTATGATGGATGTAGTTGGAGGTTGCTKCCCCCCAGTTGATTGAGGATTATGTTGTATCKGATGGTTCTAATACTGGGCCAAGGATGGAGGTATGTTTTGTCCATAGGGTAGGGTTGGTGGGGGTTGTCCTCYAATCGGGGTTTGTGTTCCAATCGAGGGTTGTGTTCCAATTGAGATTTGGGATCCAATTGGGATTTTCCCTGCAAGGGGGGGTTGAGTCAAGCCTCCTTGGTGAAATTGTCCACCAACAGGAATTTGKTAMTTTGGTGTGAATGACGGAATTGTGCCACTAGGATCAGYGCCTCCGATAGAGGATTGAGAAGGTCCTMTGAAAGGGGGCAGAGGAAGTGTCAGAATGAAACTAGGAGGAGAGTGCCMAGAAGAAGTGGGACTACTAGGAGTTTCGTATGTGATTTGTGTAGGAACAGGAATGGAGGCATTCAACGCACGGTATTCGGATGGAAGTKTCGRGGTGACTCTGGGTGAAAGTGGTGTGCCAATAAGGTCTTGGCTCGCCATGGTAATCCCGGTGTGAAGACTCATAGTATATGTGTAATGGACCATTTGTAAAGGGAGAGTCAAGATGTGTTCAGCTCRCGGAGCTTCTGTACTAGGAAAATAATAAGCAATAGTAAAAGGTACTGCGTCTGAATCAGATGTTTTGGGTAACGCAGGTGAGATGGTGATATCAATGCCTACTCCTGAGCCAAAGAGATCYCGTCTAAAAACACTAGTAGTCCAAAAAGGATCTTGACCCTCAGGTCCTGGAAAAGGTCCAGTCGGTGATCCAGAAGACAAAACAACCAATTCTTCGGAATAATTCACTCACATAATCCATCTCTCASAGTCGGGATGAAGTCAAAAGTCCTCTCAAGAATTGGTAATTYRAAATTTTTCTAGAGTGTCAGTTCTTTTGACTTGTGGAGTGGTGATGTTCTGGACTTCACTYTGTTGAGGAGAGCCCTCCKGTGAGTTGGTAGACAAGGGTTGAGAACCTTCCAAATTTTTTGGGGGTAAGCCTTGCATTCTATGTGAACGACGTGGAGGGTCAATTGTGAACGAGTTAAAAACTTACAAAGAAAATCCTATGGTCAACTTGGGTTAACAAACAACACACGCTAGTAAAAAATCTAGGAAGGAATAGCAAGCAAACAAGACCTTCTAATTTCGAAGTCACTAGTTGGTGATGAAATCCAACGTCCCAATGATGAGACAAGAAGGGGTTGGGCTAGGGTGGAAAATTTACGTTGATGACCTGCTTAAGAGACTTACACCCTGGTGCAAGCTCCCACACATAATCGTGGGTATACCCTCCAAGGAGCCCGAGTGAGTTTGGCCAACGTCAATTCTAGGTACCGTGAAGACTTGCCCCTTCATAGTCACCTTGTGTAAGACCCTAAGAAGATAGGCCACTAAGGTTACCACCAACAACAATAAAGTCTGGGGGGACAGTCGAGATTCCAATCCACACGCAAGGGTAGGGTATCTAGCCCGAAATCAGCTCGAGAGGCTTCCACTCATCATTGTGGGTATACCTTCAAGTGACGCCCATAATACATGCAATCTCTACACCGATATCAACAAAGAAGGGTGAGTAACTCTGTCAATATCAATGCGACCTCGGGTTTGACCCTTCTGTGAGAAGGGCTTCCCAAGATAAAATGTTGCACATGGAATTTGACACTCCTTACCACAAAATGTTATTGTATGTTTTGTGCTTTGGAGAGTATCTCTCTACCTATTCCAAAGATCTAGCCTAGCTAATGTTGGTGTAATAGAGTCCTAGAAAAGAGTTACTAGTTAAATTTTAAAAAAATGCACAATATTATTAAAGGTTGTTGTTACTCAAAGGAGACAGAAATTAAACAAATGTTGTGTGAGACTCTGACCCAACAATGTATAGATAGGAATGAAAAATATCAATTTTTGTTCGATGAATCCTATTTACGGGAGGGAAAGAGGAGTTTTCTGGAACAATCTTGAACTATGATATACAACCTTCTTTAAAATGACATATTAATGAATCACGAACAATGCCAATATTCTATTTGTTTCATTTCAACAATTGAATGCCAATATTTTCGAAATAAAAAATTTCTTTAAAAAGAAAAATGTTTTTAAATTTTCAAAAGAAACCACACTACAGTGGTGGAACTAAGAAAAGCCAGCAACTAATGAAAATCAATATACAAAGAGCCCAAACCAATCTTTCAATGAAGACAAAAATAACAAGCAGACAAGACTAGTCTTTTCAAATGCATGAGGGTAATGATTTTCCAAGTAATGAGCAATTCAGAAAGACAATTAATCCCAAATTTTAAACCGATCACCGACTCCTAACCAAACAAGCACTCAGATTTCAGGATCAGAGATCATATCCTTGTCAAGAAAAGGTCAAGAGATAACAGTTGAGAAAAATGAACAAGAAGTTCTTTCGAATTTCAAAGACTAATCATTCACAAAATACGAATTCAAGAAACAATCAATCAGTGGCCCAAGAAGTTCTCTTCAGACACACATACAAATCTGGGTATCTGAGCATACAAAAACCTTAATCCCAAAATTTTGCAAAATGGGTTCGCAAGCAAGCAGTGGTGTACTGTGCGAGAATGAAGCATTCTCGCAGGCTAGCCACAAGATGAGTGCAAGAGGTTCGCACTGGATTGCATAGTAGGGTGTGAACTCCAGTAGTTCTCGCAGGAAACAGAAGGGTTTAGTGCGAGAATGACTGAAACTAGGCAAAAATGTGGAAAAAGACAAAACATTTGAAGGAACCTCTGGACCCAGAGAGTCTGTCAGGGTCTCCTGAAGACTCAAAGATTGATAGAGATGAAAAATGGTAAGGTAAGAGAAAATAGCCAAGGAAAAACACCAAAAACCACTAAAAAATGGGTTGCATCCCCAGTGGAGTTGCCAATTTTGTTATTGGACTAATCGGTAGGTGTAGGTGTAGAAACTGACAGATCTCCGTAGATCCACCTGGATCTAGAACAAAATAGGATAGGACACGACTCTTTCCCTAAGTTGTAATCATTGAATCTGCTAATAGGGAGGAACATGTAACATACCTTTGTATCGATTCCTTAGGTCTTTTTTGCTCCCTCTTCACTCGGGTGCTCTCGGGAGGTCAACTCCAAGACAACACAAACCAACCAAAGTGAAGATAGCAAAATGTATTCAACGTCAACTTATGCATATGATCAAGGAATTACATAATAAAGTAAGAGTAACTTTATGGCAAAAGGGACATGTCGTTGTATCATATTAATTGAAAGTAGAAGATACAACCTGATCACCTTGATGTCACAAGCTTCCTTTCAATGACCCTTAGTTCCAACACACACACTTGCTCTGTACTTTCATGAAGAAGATCCAATTCCTCTTGATAGACCTACCCGAGTCTCCAAGCTTCTGTCCAAGCAAGGTTCTTCAGACAATTCTTTCACCAATTCTTCATTCAATCTTGCTTAACCTTTTCCATGAGAAACCTTTCAATATATAGGAGAATGAGAGATGGTTACATGGATGAGGATGATCCCATCAAACCTGAGAAGTCAGTAAAATGACAACCATACGAATGCCAACTCATTTTCTAGAAGATTCCCTTCTAGAACCCTCGAGACCTCTTCTCTTTTCCAAGTTTAAAAACAGGTTCACACCCTGTGTATGGAGAAAACTGTGAGAAATTCACACTCTAAATGAAGGTGGCCTGCGATAATGAGGGATTCTCGCACCCTAGGCCATAGGAAGCCTGCGAACTCACTTTGAAAATATGTTTTTGGAAGGAGACAAGATCCACTTTTCTCAAGCAAAAAGTCCTTATTGGGAGCCTGAATACACCATTGTTAATACATCACCAAGATGACCAAAATCAAGTGTAACAAAGAGACATCAGATAAGGAGACCCTTTATCACCCTTCCCGTTCATTTTGATGATGGAAGGACTCAATAGAAGCATAAAAAGTGCAACTGCAGCAGGAGAAATAATAGGCATCAAACCCTTGGTAAACTGCCCTACTGCCACGCACCAACAGTTCCTTGATGACACCTTACTCCATGGGACACCCGCAATTAAGGAAGAGAAATCCTATAAAAGAATCTTAGAAGAGTTTGGGGAAGCCTAGGGAGTGGATATCAATCACTCCAAATCCATGATCTATTTCTTCAATACCAACCCTGCTATTCAAAGGAACTTGGCAAACATTTTGGGCTTTGAACGTAAAATGCTCCCAATGAAATACTTAGGAATCCCCCTGATGGGAAGAGCATCTAAAATGGAAACATCGGAAGGAGTGATCAACAAACTACAGGAAAGGGTGAAAAAATAGACTTACAGATTGCTCAACCTATAGGGGAGGCTTATCCTGAGTAAAGCGGTTATGCAAGCAATTCTGACCTATATGCTGTCAGTGTTTCCCACTCCCAAGAGAATACTACAAAAAATAAGAGCCATCCACAGGGACTTCCTATGGCGAGGATCAGAAAATAAGAAAAAATTGTCCCTGGTGGCCTGGGAGAAGGTTTGCAAACCAAAATGCAAATGAGGTTTGGGGTTACAAGACCCACGAGTAACCAGCAAAGCCTACGAGGCGAAAATCTGGTGGAGATGGGTCAAAGAAATATCATCACCATGGGAAAACCTATGGAAGGCCAAGTATTCCCCAAACATCAACGACCATGATCAAATTTGTTTTATGGGCACAAGGAAGGGATCAACCATATGGAATCTAGCCTAGCATAAAAAAAAATGGATTGAGAAACACAACTTCTGGGAAGTGAGGAATGGTAAAACAACAATATTCTGGGAGGACAGATGGCAACAATAACCCAGAATGGAAAATCCAGACAGGGAGCAACTCTAACAGGAAATGACCATGCAAGGAAAAATCAAAATCCATCACTAATGGAAACAAAAAAAATGATCGCGACAGATGGAGGATTTGGGAAAAACTCAATCCACAAAATATAGATTGGATCACAACAATAACGAAAGAGGTGGAGGAGGAATTGGGGAAAAGGAAAATTGTACTCTCAGAAGAAGAGGACCAATTAAGATGGGGCAGGTAAAATGTTGGGGAATTCAACTTAAAAGAAGGTCGGAATTACATCGTGGATCAGGACCAAGAAGATCTAGCGCAACAGTGGGGAAAGTTTTGGGGTGCCCCCTAGTGGCCAAAAATCAAAATGTTCAAATAGCTAGTACTTCACAACCGATTTCTAACCTGGGAAAACCTAAAAAAAGGGGGTTTCATAGGCCCATCACGATGACACCTCTGTCAAGATAAGGAAGAAACAATGAATCACCTCCTTTATGAATGTAATTACTTACGAGATATCTAGGATTGGGCGACATACATCTTTTTCCAGTCCAATAGGACCCAAGGTAACATCAGCGCAACCATCAACAACTGGAAGGAGAGTTACAACGAAAAATGAAATGGTGAACCTTTGTTGGAATCTCATGTCGGGGATGATCATATGGGAAATATGGAAAGAAATGAACTGATGAATATTTAGGAATGAAAGCCTTCTCGAAGGGAAACTCAAGGAAGCAATAATCTCACAAATACGAGAAATGGTGTAGAGCCACAACTTGCATACTGGAAAAGTGAAACACACCGGCCAAGAATCAAGTATCCTGGAAGATTTTCAACTAAAATACGGGCGCAACAACACACAGGTAGGGCAGCCACCGCAACTCCAAATAGGAGAGCGCAACTGGACACCCCCTCTAGCAGGGTTCCTCAAGTTGAATTTTGACAGGGTGGCAAAAGGAAACCCAGGAATGAAAGGGATGGGAGGGGTGATTAGAGATAGTGATGGTAACATAATCCGACTGTATGCTGGGAATATGGGAAACTCAACCAACAACAAAGAAAAATTTGGAGCCCTGCAACTCGGTCTCGAAATTCTAAGTCGCAAAAGGATGACAAACACTATCGTGGAAGGTGACTCCACCTTGGTTATTAACATGGTGAAGAGACTTCAAAATGGCACCAGAGTGGGAAAGGTTTAGAAACACTGGCGCTTAGCACACTCCCTACAAAAAATCCAAGATCATCTGCAAATGATGAACACAGTGGAGCTGCGTTGGGTACGTAGGTTAGTGAATGGCCTGGTGGACAGAATCGCTAATGAGGGGGTTAGCAAGGAAGGACTAGAACTAGACACTACCTGGATCAACATCCCAAATGGACAATTCATAACAGACTGCATCCAACTAGCGACAAAATATTGTGATGACAACTTGAGCAAGGAAGGTCACATCGAGGAGGGCACCGAAATGCTCATCGAAAGGCATGAAGGACCCAAGCAAGATATGACTTCTCAACACTTGACCACCAATTACAATGTAGGACCATATTATACAACAGGCGAGGGTACGACAACAAGGTCATGTCAATAGTAAGAATTGCGGGGAAAGATCGTGGGAAAGTATTGATGGAAAACAATAGGCAACGAATGACGTAAGGCAAGAGGGATTAACATGGACCAATATCGATACACCACGCCAAAGACCAGGTACGGGGAGTAACACATTAGGACATCAAGTGATTAGGGGAAAGGGCCCGTACAGGGATAACGACCTAGTCATCATGATCATACATACCGTGATGGGGGAAAAGGACGGGAAGGTTCACCTCTACAAGAATACCATGATTGGAAGGACGAGCCCGCAACAAGGAAAGTTCAATAAGAGAAGAAACAACAGAAATAGATGCAAACAGGAAGAGCACAAGTACAGGGGCTACCACAGATACAAGGGCAAGAAAAGGAGGATCCCCTGTGTAAACGTGAGCAGGTTGAGAATCCAGCAAAGGAGCTGCCATAGGCCAGACCCAAATGGTGCAAATGAAGCGAACGCACAACAAAAGAAACCCCCTGGGTAAAGAAACTCCATATAGTTATCGATGCGTTTCAAGGATGGAGCAGGAAAAAAAGGACGCAGAGGGCACCTTTCATCCTCTGGTTGCACCGAAAGGAAAAACAACCATTACCCGGTGGAAAAAGGAAATCAAAGACAAATGCAATGGAAAAGCACGAGATGCTCTGACTCAGGAAGAAGACTGGATAACATACCTGGGATCCACATAGCCTAGGGAAACCCTCTACCACAAAATGGTGGAGATGGCATGGACAACAAAGATGATGATTGGAAAAGTGAGCTCGAAAATGGAAGACACCGCACTGGAGGACAACAAGGAACTAAAGAAACTGCTGAACGAAATCTTGAGTTTCCTCAACAATCTCGAAACCATTATCAAACTGCTAGTTGTGGTCGAGGACCAGAAAACCAAGATGGAGTGGTTGGCTTCTCAATTCCACCTCTACCTGCATTGTGTCCATCATATGGACATCATGCCTTTCGATGGAAACAGAGTGCCAACACATATCAAAAAGACTCGCAAAATCTCTCAAAAGGAGGAGAATAAGAGCCAGGCAGATGAAGGAAAGAAACACATCATTGTCATGGACTATTGTCTGGTTAGTCTATTGTCAAGTCAGTCTGGTCAATCTAGGGTCAGTCTCAGCTTCTGTTTTTCTCATGTTTGTTGTGCTTATCTTTTCAAAAAATGGATATGGTAGGACTGGATTGGTTTCCCATGGTGGCAGTCCAGTCACACCCCTCGTTTATTTAAGAAAACGCAACTCAGAAACCTCTGGTCTGGTTTCCTTTTTGGAAGACCAGGGAGTCCCCATTTTTTGTATCATAACTCTCCTTTAGTAATACAGGCTCTTACACTCACTTACAAAAAAAAAATTCCATATTATATTGATCAATAATATTGTATTTTATAGTGTTACATATATATAATTGATTATATTTATAAATATTTAATTTAAGATTTAATATTATTATAATTTGACTATTGGATAGTATTGGATATGAACTTATGCTTATTGATGATATTTAGGATAAATCCTAAAATTTTTAGGGTTTAAGTCGAGTGAAAAACAAAATTCATAGAGAAAATAACAATTATTTCTCTCAACAACAAAACTAAAACTAAACCCAATTGATATCAAAAAATTAAACTTAATTAATGTCAAAATATTATTATATTATACAAAAAAAAATTATAATTTATGAAATGATTAATATTTATGTATTATATCGAGCTGGTATTGATGTGTAAGGCAAGATAATGCTAAAATTTGTTCAATGTCAATGAGACTAATGTCATGTCCTTAGGGCTCACCAGGGAAAACAATACTAACCACATATATTTTAGTAAGTGTTGGTGGACCGAAGTTGACATGATTGATTAAGATTGAACAATGATGGGGTCCAATCTTTACCTATAATATTACCTATAATAGACTCTGTCTACATATGCAGGCAATGCCTATTTATAATTAAATGTCTTCCCTGATATGGATATCCATACGAGTGGCCATTATTGGTTCCCTTTTAGCATGAGATAGGTGATAAGCTTCTCATCATCCTCTGGTTCAAATGTACGGAGATTGAGAGGATAGGTCTACGCTCACCCAATCGAAGAAGATGAGACTTATCATTTTTATCATGAAAAACGGCCTGGTGTACTTGGCCTACAATTGGAGATATGCAACGCGAGTCCGGAGATATGCTTCGCTGGTAATTATGCAATTAAACCCCGTTTCTATTTTGATTTCAGCAGTGTTCAGTTCAATTCAATATACAATATTCCCCGGTTCTTCAAATCTTGTTTATTTCTATGTTCATTCAATTGTTCAATACTTCAATTCAATGTACAATATCCGTTGTTCTTCTAGCTACAAATTAGCAGCTCCAGGGTTTCAATGTGTCTGCTTGCATCACTTACCCTTCATTAAAATGGGCGTTAGTCGTTCCTAATTCAGCAAAGGTATCTTCCCATGAAAATGTTGAAAAGTCAACAAGAAATGTGTGTCTATTTTATTTTTCCTTTAAATAAATTATAATCTTATCTCATAATCACTTGTAATAGTTAAGTGAGTGTGATAGAGTGAGTTAGCTCATGAATTTCGAGTAGAGGGTAGTTGGTGAAGCATGTAGAGTGATTCTATTAGGTTGAAGTTCAAGTTTAGTGTGAGTATAAACAGTTAACTCAGTGATATGAGTTAAATTCAGTTTAACTAGTTTTAATTGAAGATGAACTAGTGATAGATCAAGTGAATTAAATCACATTTAATTCACATGCACTTGATCTGTCAAGTAACTGTTGATTTACTATGAAGACCCAGTTGAGACAAGGGTTAAAAGAGAACTTAACTATCAGTTGTAATATAGAGGAATTGCATGCACTCAGTTCTACTACCACAGGAAGCTCAGAGCAGTGTAAGACGATAGGCAGAGTGCTGGATAATCTCAGGAGAGATTAAGCATTGTATTGTTTCATGATTCCTTGGTTAATATATATACAATAGAGATAGAGGGGTTTTGCGAGCGCAGTTTCTTTCCCCACGGAAAATATTGTGTTATGATTTGCTTCTTTCTTTTACTTGGATGTGATTTAGTGATCATTTTTTTTCTGCAAAGATTGTAGAAGGATTCACTATCTTGCTTTAGCACATTGCATGATCAGATTGAATCCATAGTTTGTATATATTTCTATATGGTATCAGAGCACGAGGAATCACAAGAGTAAATAATAAATTGAGTTTGTGTTGAACAATATTCAAATTTCCAGGTACTTTCTTTGGAGCTCTAAGTGGATCAAGATGTCGTTCAATGGATTAAGACTCGAGTATGCACTTGATGGTAGCTCGAATTATATTGCATGGAAAGACAGGATGGAGGCAGTGTTGGAGGATAACGGGTTGAAATAATTCATCGACAGTGACATTCCCAAGCGCGCAGCAATAGATGCCCAAAATCTTGAAGCATGGAAGAACAAGGTTGCAAAGGTGAGGAGGATCTTATTGGAGGGAGTACGAGACCATATTGTCTCAAGTCTCTATGGAAAAGAGATTCCATTTGCAATGTGGAAGGCCTTGACGGATCTGTTTCAAAACAGTAGTGACCACAGAAAATTGGCAGTCAAAGACAAGCTCGGAAAAATCAAAATGGCGAAAGGCGACACAATTATGAAATACTTAACCAAGTTCATCCAATGTCGTGATGATCTTGGGAGTGTTGGGGTTACTGTAAGTGATGATGACTTGGTGGACCTAGCCCTTCTAGGCCTCCCTAAGAGCTAGCATAGTTACCAAGACTCTGTGAATGGGAGGGAGAAGTTACAAGATTGGGAGCGACTTTGGTCGGATTTGGCACAAGAAGAGTTTAGGCGGAATACCATGGATGGAGCCTCATCCAAGAAAGATGATGAGGAAAATTGTGCTTTGGATGGTAAGGAGAAGAAGGGAAAGGGAAGAAGTATTATTCTAAATATGAGACCGACAAAGAAGAAAAGAAGAGTGACACGTCT
>SNQJ01S0147041.1:0-23815 GCA_010110895.2 Picea sitchensis | reverse complement strand
GTGTCGAAACCCCGATAGAAGCAACCCCGAATCCCGATATTGAACCAGGGATTCGGCATTTCGCTAACGTAGGCTTCTGGGGATTTCTCAATTATGGGAGATTAACCCAAAATTTTTAAATTTTGATAGTGGGTGTGTTACAATACCCTAACATCTTAGTGACCCATTTGTGCTACTATGGTGATGAAGACCTTTATTCCAAAAAAATACTTCAAAATGTGATTTTCCATCTTGATATAGAAGAACCTCCCAATGAGATATGGGTGCATAAACTACATGAAGGATGACCATTATTTCTTTCTCATAGATGGACTTTCCCAAATTTTTATCACACAATTATTTACTAGTGAATGCTAATGGGCTTCCTTCTTGCATCAACACTGCTCCCATACCTTTTCCCAAGGCATCACATTCCAAGACAAAAGTCTTAGTGAAATTGAGCACTATTATAACATGTGTAGTACACATGGCTTCCTTTACAGTAGAAAAAGATTTCTCTAGAACAACATTCCATACAAAGGCGTTGTTTTTAGCAGGGTAGTTAATGGGGATGCAATTCACCCACAATTCTTCACAAACTTCTTGTAGTATCCCATAATTCCTTAAAACCCATGTAAAGTTTTCATAGTTTGGGGCATGGCTAATCTTGCATAGCCTCAATTTTCTTGGAATCCACTCACACCCCATCTTGATTGACTATGACCCAAGTTTCCACTTTAGAAACACCAAAGTGCATTTGGAACATTTGAGAAACAACTAGTTATCTCGGAGCACTTGGATGGAGTGATCAACATGTTCCACACGTGCTTCCTATGTTTTTCTATAAATCAATATATCATCAAACAATACAAGAACAAAATTGTGTAGGAAGGACCAAAAAAACGTGTTCACGAGGCTCTGAAAGTTAGATGGGGCATTACAAAGACCAAAAGGAATCACTAAAAACTCATAATTCCCTTCATGTGCGAAAAGGGTCATCTTCGGAATGCCCACCTTCTTCATCTAGATTTGGTGGTACCTCAAGCCCTAGTTTAGTGAAGAACTTGACACCATGCGACTCATCCAAGAAATCATCAATAACTTGGATGAGAAATTTATCTTTAATGGTAAATTTATTGAGATCATGAAAGCTAAAACACATACATCAATTACATTCTTTCTTCAATACCATATTATACGTGTTTCTCTAATATTAAAATATTAAAAAAAAATGCTTTCTCCACCTTTCTTCAATCTAAAATATATCACATATACATTTTGACCAATCAACTTCCTCATGTGAGCACTAATTCAACCTACCTAAAAGTATATATAATATCTCCAATTTTATAATATATATAATATTTAATGTTTACCTAACTGCTCACGTCACCAATATATCTCTAACTGTGTAACATGTAATACTTACGGAACTACTCATGTCACCAATACACAATACTTATAAACATTACATTAAATCACTTTCAAAATATTCACCATCTCTAGGAAGCTAATTAAAACTAGATACTCAACATGGGGTTTTAATAGTTGAAGAACCGGGGACAAAAAGTTAGAGAGACAATCAAATTATTCATGTATCTTTTAAATAAATTGTATAATATATTAAAAACATTGCAAAACAAATATGCTCAGTAAATAATAGAAATCATAAGTATACATGCTCATTGTTTAAAATAAGAATAGATTAAGCAATGATATAATAAACACGTGTATATACATTTTTAATTAAAAGGATTTTTTTTTATAAAATATTACATTTGAATATCAATCCCTTGACCATTTGGCCAGATATTTTTAAATAAATCCTTTAAACTTTCAATAATGTTTTCATATATACAAGTTTGGGAATTAGATTTGGATTTCGCAACATGGCTTCAAAATTCGAATTCGTGTGTGGTGGAAAAAAAAAAACTCGGGAAAGCTCCCCTCTTTTGTCATACTTTTATTTAAGTCCTTGGGTTAAGGTTTTGGGGATTATATTTTGAAAATGTGTGTTTATGGATTGTAGGATTTTTGCATCTTTAATGAGAATAAATGATATATGTGTGGGGCTAGAGGATTTATGCATAATTTTATTTTTAGATGATAATAGGTATTATTGTTATTTGAATTAATTTGGATTTTCAAGAAGACAAATATGGAAATTGAGGAATATGTTTTAAAATGATTTTATTTATTAAAAATAAATATACTTAAGTGAAATTGTTCTATGATGATGGGTGTCATTGTTACTTAAATCATGTTGGATTCTCATTATACATAATAAAATGGATAGGAAAATGAAAAATATATTGTAAAAATTATTATGTTGGCTTAAAAACAATTCAACATGTAATAGTTAAAAACAAATGATATTCCACTTATAATTATATATATCTAGCATGCACAAAAAATTAAAGTTTATTTTTTTCTCATCGTCCTTGTGTTCATAGGAAACAACATGTAATAGTTAAAAACAAATGATATTCCACTTATAATTTTATATATCTAGCATGCACAAAATGTTAAAGTTTATTTTTTTTTCATCTTCCTTGTGTTCATAAGAAATAATAGAGATGTTTTGTTTTAATTATTTTATCATTTAATTGAAAAAAAATCAAATAAATTTTTATTTAGAAATTTTGTCAAGCACCATTTTGAATTTTAAAATTTACTTTTAAGATTTGAATTTTGTTCAAGTCACCATTTTTTAATTTGAGTATTTTAATATAGAATAATGTGAATTCATGGGGAATTTCAAATTTCATAATTTTTTTGAGATGATTGGCCACACAATATTCTTAGGCAGGACCCATTCATTTTACCTACCTACGAAGGGCTTGTTTGGTCACCCTAACCCATCGTCGTCATTGTATTAACTTGAGGAGGTAATAAGGACCTATTGTGGCACCTACCTTCTTTCAGCTCAGCCTACCCTCTTTCGTAACACCTACCCTCCTTCATAAGGGTAAGAAGGCAAGGGCCCAACTACACCACCTACCCTTCTTCGTAAGCTAAGGTAGGGACTAACTGCACCTTCTTTTTGTAAGGTAAGCGTAGGTTCAGCCCGATCAACCCAAACAATAAGGGTGAGCACACAAGCGATGGAAGGAAGGCCCCAACACAGGTTCATAGGGGAGGTTACATTCAATCACACAACTCCCACCTGAATTGACGACTGGACTTGACTCGCTACGGATACAGGAATGAAGGACGACTCCAAGGAGGCGACACTCACTAAGGGGGGGTATTCTAAAGGCTAACAACGCCCGCCGAGGTCAATGAGGACGAGTAATGGGGCGAAGAAGAAGAGAGGTGTCTGATATTGTTTGTGGTGCCATCCATCTAGGAGCAGGATAGAGATAAGGGCCTGCTGAGATGGGATGGGGGAGAGTAGGAAGAAAGGGAATAAGAATATATCAAGCTGTGAGATAGAATCAAGAGAGGGGAGGCCGGGGTGAAGGAACTATGTATTACTCAGATTCTCTCTCTGGAACTAGGACTTAATGGGGATATGTGGGAAGTATAAACACCTTGAAGCAACTTGCTTGAGAAACCTTGGGAGAGATACTTCGCCAAATCCACGAATAACGCTTTCTTCCTGGGTAGGAAGGGTGGAAAGAAAAAACTAGCTTTGGAACAAGAAGATATGCTATTGAACCAACAGTGGAGTAAACATATCTAGTCGCAGGTGATTCTGTTGAGTAAGTATCGGTGAATGATCTGGTTGATCCATAAAAAAGAAGCCAGACAGCTAAGCCAGGACCAGTAATGGATTATGTAGAGGCAAAAGTGGGGGAGATAGCCACAACAGTTATTTGTTTCACCCGTTTCTCCTATCGATGAAGCAAAAGTAGATCCAACACAAGCAATGGAAGGTGAGTCATTAGCATCAGTAGCACACCAACATATTGCCCAACAACATCTCAACCACCACCACCACCCATTATTTAGCATTTAGATACTTTTCTCAGTGTTCCATGCATCATGCTTTTTTCCCTAATAGCTCCCTAATCAGATCCAGTGTTGAAATTGTTCAAATGGCCTACCTACCTTCTTATTAGGTCCCTAAGAGTTGTTGCTTGTCCCCTGTAATCATGACCAAGTCAACTTTTATGAAATGACCGATCCATCGCCTAGTCTTTGAGACAGGAAGTGGAGCAGGTGGCTCAATCAAATTACATGGGAATGAATGGATCATTTTAGCACCTTGAAAAGGGTAACTCACATCACAACAATTCTCCTAAGGCGCACAACATAGGGAGAATGAAGAGTGGAATTCTGGTCAAATCATGACTTTTAGACCCTTTTTTTCACTTTTCATAGCGTAGGAAAGGGCTGATCTACACGGGTTTTATGTTCTCTATGGGTCTTGTGCTTACAAAAGTCTTCATGCTGGTACCTATCGCTGGGTCGACTCAATGCAAGCAAGCAACCCAGGCCAACCCTATGATATTTTCACATGATCAGGGACCAAACCCTATGATGATCTTGTCACATGATTACCTATTATGATGATTGATTTTGTCACATGAATGGGGTACTAGCGCTATTACTAATGGAACTATGACTAACGCGGCAAGAAGCCCTATTACTCATTCACTATGATCACTACATTCCTAATGCAACTAATCTTACTATGCTGACAAATACTATGACGAAGAGAACAATGATCCTAACTATACTAATCTCACTAGCTCACTATGATACCAATAGGAGTCACTATGATACTAATAGGAGGAAGTCATACATCTGTAGGCCGTGTAGCATATTAGAAGACATATGTACGTGTAGCATATCATAACACCGATGAAGATCTTTATTCATGCAGACTATTCCCTATGTCAGTCATGAAGATATTACGAATATATGAGGAGATGAACAATCAAGAGATTACCGAGATGAAGAGACCAATTGAGATTCATTCTTGCTGTTAAAGCTTGCACCCAAAGGAACAACATGCATCCATCGTGCGTGCGAAGAAGGGATCTATCTATGCTGCAACGGTGGGATTCTCGTTTCAATCACCGTACATGCGGTTATATAGTTGCTTGTTACTAACTAACCAAGGAGATGACTGTTATATATTCTTTGACTGCCCGAAGAAGGAGAAGCAACAGGAGATTCCCATTGATTACATGCCCATCTTCTTAGATGACTACCATGATTTTATTATAGTTACTTCTTTTCCCTGTCCCTTGCCTGCTCTTATCTTGCCCACGAGCCTTATGACTTGTTGCTTGTACCTTGGCAACTTGTCCTTGGCTAAGTATGATATTATGCCAGCTTGTCGTTCCTTGCTTATGATATGAAGAGTAGGAGAGTAGGTATGAGATGACGATATCTTTAGAATAGATGCAAGTGAGTGACACACGAATATTTTGATTGCATGGAAGGCCCCCAAATCAGATATTGATGTAGCATGGATAGACAATTGATAGCATGGGAATTATTCATTGCTGCACGAGAGAGAGAACTAACTATGTATCAAAGAGAAACTAACTTACCTTTTGACTATGATGACAACTTGAGTTGAAAAGCTTATATACACTGGTGAGAGGTTATGGCTACTCGCCTTGGTTTGTGTATGTTACGAGTTGGTGACTTGATTTGGTGATGTTTGGTCTTGGTACCATTAACAATGGGGTTTATAAGTGTCATAGCGATCATTGATCCTCCCTAAGGTCGGGTTATTTCGCGTACTGTCCTTCTAAAAAAATCTCTAATATATAAGCTACATTATTCTGTTTCAAATCGACCATCAAAAGTTGGATGGTGTAGTCGTTAAGTAAGCATTCATACATATTAAGTATTGTCTTGTTGGGCGAGCTGGTATGTATGTGTGTGTAACTGCGAAGCTGAAGCCCGGATCACCTCAGATATACTATGCGAGATTAGTATATATATGTTGCTTGATCATGGTGAGTTGGGTTAGTTAGGTTTAGCATTTGATCTATTTGTTCTGGTCACTAGAGAAAAAAGTACTAGCAACTTATATTATGATGCATGTAGCTAGTGCCTTCCTTTGACTATTTACTTAAGACTGAATTGATCCAATGACTGACCATGCTATCTAAGGAAAGGGTATTGGGGAGCCGTGTAAGTCCTGGTTTATGGAATAACTAAAAAAGGGGTCTCTGTCTCTTTGAAGCACTCACTAGCATATTTATTATATATATTTCAAGTGATTCTGTAATTTCCACTTAAACTAATAAATAGTTGTGATTCATAGCTTCAAGTCCTCCCGATTGTTGTTCCCACTGCTGATTGTTTTAACCCGTTTTGTTCCTTCTCTTGTCCCTCATGAAGAATGTGATTTTATCAATATCAGTGGCAAGGGTGGTAAGAATAGCTTTATAGAAATAGAAACGTATTTGATCTTATTGAACTCTTATTCAACTAAGCAAGCATCATATATAGAGTAATACTTATTTTATTCTCTCGAAATGATTAGTAATGCTTAATATACGAAACACCCTAGTTACTGTTCATAGTGATCTCAAATAGAAATGAATGGTTACTTTTCATGGTGATATCATAAAGCAATGAATGAAAATATACAATAGTCAAGGTTCCTCTTCTCTTTGGACATACAATATGTGAAAATATATCTATTCCCTGTTGTTGTTGTTTGGAATTCTTAGTTTGGATTTCAGAGATGTGAACTCCCCCCCCTCGAGTTGAAGCGAGGTCTTCAAGCTTCATATCCAACTTAATAATTTCATAGCCAACTGAATACAACTTGTCCTAGTCTCTTGGTTAATAGCATAGCCAACTTATCCTACTTGAACAACTCCCCTGTATTGACTTAACATAGACCCTGATGTCTTGATTCCTACTCCTACTTAGCATAGACAACTTTCAACGGTTATGTTCTTCTCCAAGATTTCATAATTTTTTATTAGCCAATTGATGAATGACATAAAGCTTATTGTTTGTGTTTCAGTGTTTCATAAGGCCGACCAACAAAGAGTCACCCGAAGCTTGTTAATGGGTCCTCCCCTCCACCTCTAGTAACGTAACGTAATGAACAAAGTGTGTACTCCACCTGAAGTGACATAATGATACTCCACCCCCTGACCTGATGAACTAACATACATGATGAGACGTAACCTGTAGTTTATAAAATACAAAGAGGACGACAGTTCCTGTTTATAGTTCCTCTTGTGGCCAATAAATCCTTGTTGTGGTCTTCCCTATTCATAAACTCTTCCCAACGTAACAAGCGCTACTTGTTGCTGGACCAGGTTGACCCAAAGACTTAACAAGCAGAACCTGCACCTAGTGGTTTTGTTGCTACTGAACAAGCTCAACTAGAATAGGTTCTTATTCTGGCCTTTCCTACTTGTTTACAGACCTCATCAGCTTGCTGCTTTCCTTGACCAACTTTCCTTGATGAACATAACCAACTCTTCTACTAAACATGCTCAAGTATGCAATGGTTCCAACTTCTTTCACCGTACTGAACATGCGCTACTTGACTTGGTATTAACCCTTGAAACAGACGGGTCACCCAATATCCATCCGAGAAGGTGCTGAGAGGTTGGGAAGGTAAATCTCGTATGAAATGATAGGCATAACTCATATTGAAAGCGTAATATGACTAGTATATTGAATGATATGTGTGTCTACCTACTATTTGAGCCCACTTCCTATTCTATGTCTTCGACAACACACTTCGAGCGACACCTTCCATGTTTCCTCGATTGAATAGATAGCACTAGATTACAACACCCTTTGTTGGACACCCTTCAAAGCGCTTGTGTACTCTTTGAGACAAAAAATGGTTCCATTGTTGGTACCCAGCATCATGACATGTGTGGAGATCGAACATTATGAATTCCCCATTGATGCAGACCTACCTAGAAGAATGGTGGGAGAAACAACTCAATCTGTTTTCAAGGAAAGAGGCTCCTCTAACTAGGTGAAATGAATAAAGATTTAAAGATAACTATCATATGATGAAATATGAGATGTTCTAGGTAGAATTCCTAGTGATGAGATATGAATGGTTATAGATATTAGGAAAGAAAATGAAACTATACTAGAAGTAGAGGAGGGAATTACAATGGGATACCCAAAACCAATTTTCCCTACAATACCAGAATCATTAATTGGAAAGAGAAAATTATTTCTAGACAAAAAGCACATTCGAGGGATACAACATTGAGTTTACTATTTAATTGAACCAATCTTACTCACATTCCAAAGAACAACTTATGAAGGGCACCTGAGGGAGGCTAATGAAAGAAATCTCAACCTAGTTGAAAATTTTATTACTAGAGGAAGCACTTATTCCTTTCAACCCACCAAAAATAGTAGCATAAATGCCTATGTTTGGGGATCGTATGACATGGTTTTGGCTAGGGTGGATACCTGATGATCGGACAATACCATGGAGTCACTACAAGGAGAACACCTTCTAGCAAATTATTTTAGTGTTACAAAATTTGGTAAAATTTTCAAAATATCCTTTGCTACAACCTCATCTATTAGTTGTGGAGGTTTTAGCGGATGTTCCATATAACTAAAAAAAATTGGGTAGGAGGAGGTTGTAGCAGAGGTTTTTTATTTATTTTTATTTTATTTTTTATTTATTTATTTTTCTGTGCTATTCTTGTCAAAACACACCAGTGCGATATTGACAAACACACATCGATGCATTATAATAAAACACATTGGTACATTAATATAATAAAAACGCCCAGGATTTTAATATCATAAAAAACACCTTGATGCGTTATAACTATTGCGCATCGGTTCCACCTTTTTCGTCGTATGCAGAGCACCAATGATCTTGTAATTACTACGCACCATTTCTGCGTAGTTTTCGTATGACACACCAGTGTGCTTTAGGACTTTCCCCCCCACGATGTGATTAAGTTATAGTTAACCCTGGTGCAATCATGTTATCCAGAGACCCGATCTGTTTAATATAGCACGTGCCCCGATGCTTCTGTAATTAGTACGTACTGATATGTGGACACCATTATTTTTACTATGCACCGGTGCATATAATATAGTAAAGGAATTGGTGCGTAATTATATTTAGAATCTCGCTGCATATAATAAAATTAACGCATTGGTACGAAAATTATTTTTAGTGCCTCGGTTTATATTTCAAACATGAGCACCGTACAATTTTGAAATGATAAATATTATTATACGTTATATCGTTTACCAAACAATGTGTTTTCTCAATAGTAAATGTTGTTGCAATATTAAAATTAATATGTATCGATGCACATGACTCCTCAAAACACACAGATGTCTATATTATGGCACACACTATTTGGTGAGTTCAAAAGAATACAATGCATGAATCTGTATAGATTTTAATTCACTATTTTTTTTTATAAATTTTCATTTAATTATTTCAAAATCAATTTTTTTTTATAATAAATATTTATGTTATTGCTTTTCGATATAATGATTTCATTAATGTGTTATCCAACCAATTAAACCTATGTTGTTCATAACAATGTAAATTATCCACATATTAATTATTCAGGAACACAACATTTTACAACATTCGACAATGCAATGAAATAAGAAACCCACTTTATTATATATGAATAAGAGAACCATTGTCATACAAAAAGGGACAAGGTAAAGGTCTAGTACAATAATCAAATTGTAACCAATTTTTAATTGTTACACTTATTGGTAACATGTCCTCATGCAATTGGGACAATATGTCAAGTACATTAAACAAAATCCCTGATTTTTAGAGACAAATATTCCAAAACATACAGCTTTTAGTAACATTCAATTATATTGATTGTCATTCATTAGTTGAACTGTTGACAATGCTTGAACTATGTGCATGCCTTGTTTCTTCATCATTTGTAGGTGATATTGTACTTTGTTTTTTTAACATAATGTTTTCATGATTGGCTTGTTTTTTTTATGTTATGCCCCTTCATCTTCCATCTACAAACATAGAAATAAATTGTAATAAGTATATCTACATTTATATATAATATAGTAGAATATACATGGATACATAAATAAAAAAACATACCTTAGCACCAAGTCTTTCATAAACATTACATATTCTTTCGAAGCCATGCTTCATGAATTCTCTCAAAATCTTCTTTGATGTCTGCATTCCATACTTTGTTTTCTGCATGTTTAATATGACATGACAAAGCATAGTCGATATAATCAATATAAAGTTTTCTTGTTTTTTCATTAATTATAAAACAAGGGAAGTTAAACAACATAGATACTTACAAATTGTTCAATTAAATTTTCATTCTTCAACATATACTCACAACCCATACTTAACCCAATGTTTATCAATTCATGGGTTGGCTCCTCTTTGTATGTTAGCACCTAGTAGAAGACACCCATGGAAAAGTGTGAATTAATTATTTAAATATAAAGATCACAACGAACATGGAATCTTAAGAAATGTCGAAAACGTAAATAATGACAAAGTTTATGATCAACCATTTTATTCCTCGTCGTCCTGTCTTATGTGATGAACGTTTTTTTTTTTCCTATGACAAAACAATTGAAAATTAGTATTTCACTTGATACTTAAATTTGATGAACATAAAATAGTAAATAAATGATTACATACCTTTGATGCACATTGTAGTTGGGATGGCTCCTCTTATGACAAAATTATGTTCATTTCTTTTAACATGTTCTTCAACACTTTTTTGGACATCCCTACCGACATGTCTTGGTTTTCCCCTTGTTTGTCCCTTCGAATTTTCAAAACCTCCCTCTAAAAAAAAAGACATAAAAATTATTATTAAAAAAAAGATCCTAGTGCGTATATTAAGATAATTCGAACCGAGGAGTCAACAATATTGATACGCACTGGTGCGTCACACATACATATATGCATCAGTACAGTATAACAATGTTGTTGTGAAATTGAAAACGTTTTACAAATTTTTGTATTCAATCGATGTTTTATGAATTGATAAAAGCATGGCTTCCTAAGTACTATTTATTACGCATCATTGAGCGATGAACAAATTTAAGAAATGCCGATTTCCATACAAAAACAATAATTTTCCATTTTAAACTCAACGATGCGTTTTTTAAACAATGTGCCACTGTCAGTATTTAGGTAAAATGTGCACCGTCCATCGCGGAAATGTTTTTTTAATAATATTTCCAATTTAAATAAAGTGGTGGTGTTTACAAATAAATACACTATGGTACGCTTACTATGTACAAAGCGCATCAGTTACCGCGAAGGCACTTAAAAAAAACAATAACGACGAGATGGCTTGGGATCCAATGCAACGAGTGGTTTCATTGCAACGAATAGGAAACACCCATATATAAATAACCAAATCCTAGAAAGAAAAAGTGCTTAAAAAAATATTCTTGTGAAATATAGAAGGAGAAAGCAAAAGAACAGTCAGGAAATTAGGGCTTCCAATACTGAAGGTAACTATGAAACATTTTTTTGTTTGGGAATGCACTGAAAATTGTCTAAATCAAATAGGAGAATTATCAAGATGATTAATAGACCGAAATCATAAACCTAAAATTTCTCCTCTGCAAATTTCTATACGATCTACAATACTCCCCCTCGAATTTGGCTCTTCAAAAAAAATCCACCCACTCTGAAATCTTTGCTCATAAATCTTTGTTGCACAAATATCCTCTCTAAAATTTGGCAAACAATAAAACCATGAATAGGGTTTTCCTTTATAAACACAAAAACTCAAATTCCCGCTTATTTTTTCGTTGTATATTTCTACGCATTGATGATAAATATGCACCATATTTTTTTTTTTGAAAGTTATGTTTTTTGGTGCGCTATGTCGTGAGTAGCACACTGGTGTGGTATGCATAATGCACCGATTTATTTTTATAATAAATTTCAAAGTATTGATAGTAAGCGCGCGTTATTTTTCTAACTTATTTCAGTCGATGCACTATACAGTTTGAAATGCACAAATGTGACGTGTTATTAATAATGTACTAGGGTGGTGTGTACGTAATAACGCACCATAAGACAATTAAATTTGCACAATGAAAATACAAACATTTGTATTTAAAGTTTTTGGAGGTTTTTCTTTGCGGAGGCAATAATGGAGGTCGGTCCTCAATGCTTATCTCAATTAAACACATCAGGGTGTTTTGTTTATACATATGCACTAGTGTGTCTTTACATGATAAAGCACACCAGTGAGGGAGAGAGAGAACTAGGGACAAAAAGTTAGAGAGATAATCAAATTATTAATGTATATTTTCAATAAACTGCATAATATATTAAAATCATTGCAAAACAAATATTCTCGATTAAATAATACAAATCATAAGCATCCATTCAAAACGTAAATACTCACAAAGTTTGTGGAGGTTTTGCTTTGCGGAGGCAATAATGGAGGTTAGTCCTCAGTGCTTATCTCAATTAAACACATAGGGGTGTTTTGTTTATACATATGCACTAGTTTGTCTTTAAATGATAAAGCGCACCAGTGAGGGAGAGAGAGTACTAGGGACAAAAAGTTAGAGAGATAATCAAATTATTAAAGTATATTTTCAATAAATTGCATAATATATTAAAATCATTACAAAAAAAATATGCTCAATAAATAACACAAATCATAAGCATCCATTCGTGTACTCACAAAATTTCACGATCCTTCCCCATTTTATTCCTCATCATCGTGTCTTATGTGATAAATGGATTTTTTTTTTTTTTTTTTATTCTGCAACAAAACAACTGAAAATTATTATTTCACGCGATTTATTTTGTTTTTTTTCTGCAACAAAACAATTGAAAATTAGTATTTCACGCGATACTTAAATTCGATCTACATAAAAGAATAAATAAATGATTACATACCTCTAAGCACATTGTAGTTGGGATGGCTCCTCTTGTGATGATATGATGTTCATTTGTTTTAACATCTTCTTCTACACTTTTTTGGACATCCCTACCGACATGTCTTGGTTTTCCCCTTGTTTGTCCCTTGGAATTTTCAAAATATCCCTATTTAAAAAAAAGAGACATAAAACTATTTAAAAAATAAGATCTTGATGCGTATATTAAGATAATTTGAACCAGGGAGTCAACAATATTGATACACATTGGCGTGTAAAACATACATATACATTGTTGAAATATTGGTTGTCATTGATGTCAACCCTTGAAGAAGTTAGGAAGCCCTAAAGGTATGGTTATGGAACCCACAATTGATCGAGGAAAAAGGACATGAAGGACAGTGTAAATGCAAGCAACTCATTCATGGGTGGACAATATGTATCATGCCATTTGTGATGATATGCGGTATGTCACGTAATTCCTCAAGGTTGAGGAGTTATGGCCTTGTAAAGTTGGAGGACCCCGAAGAATGATCTAGAAGCCCCTAGAAGGTCAACAAGTAACAAAGTAGTTGCATGTCATCCATTAAGGGTAAAGTAGTTGCAACAATAATTTAATTAATGGTAAATTAGTTGCAACAATAATTTAATTAAGGGTAAAGTGGTTGCAACAAGAGAGTGTGGGTTAGCCCTAAAATAAGGAAAAGGGGTGAAACAATTACAAGATAGCCCCTAAAATAAGTCACTTGGAAATTATAAATAAGACTTCAAGAGACTCTTATTAACACCTATTGAGAACATTGAATGTCTATGTTGTAAAGTATTATGGGAAGGTACTATTGACAGATCTGAAGCAATGAGTTTGAGTCAACGAATTTAAGTGAAGAGTGAAGTTGCAGGAGTCAAAGGGAGGAAGTTGAGCTTACTGTTCTAGGTTTTTCCTGAATACATCCGTGAGTTTTAGTGGAGGAAGATCACAAACATCCGTGATTTGTAGTGAAGGAAGAGCGCAGACATCCACAGGGTTCATTGAAGGAAAACACAGACACACAAAGAAGAAAGGAAATTTGCGGGTTACAGAGGAAGTAGGGTGTGAACATCCACGAGCCACAATAGGAAAAAGACCAAACATCCACGAGTTTACAGATCACAGGGCGTTGATATATTGAGAACAATGAAGTTTAGAATATCTAATCCATTAGGTCAATGGCATTTGAGAGGTATGGTTTACTGTGTATGTTAGGGTCCATATTTTGCAGTAGTATAGCACAAAAATCTCCTAGTAGTTCATGAGTATTTGATTTGGAAGACATTCTTGTGGATATTGGTATGAGGGTCCAAAGTATTCCAATTGATACCTTCATACCAATATCCACAAGAATGTCTTCCAAATAAAATACTCATGAACTACTAGGAGATTTTTGTGCTATACTACTGCAAAATATAGACCCTAACATACACAATAAACCATGATATCCTTCTAACAATTTTTGTAAACCATTCCAACAATAAACCATGATACATAGTAAACCATTCCAACAATAAACCATGATACACAGTAAACCATGATATCCTTCTAACAGTAAACCATGATATACAAAATCTTAATGTATTCCATGATATCCTTCTAGTGGACATTATGTGATAGTGATAGGTTGGTTGACGTATTAGTGACAGTGGAAGTTACATGTTGATAAGTGGTAGTGACAATGAGCCTACACTTATATTTCAGGGCGGTAGGGCAGGGCAAGGAAAGGGGGTTGTAGCCTCCTTCTGGTTGGTGTTGGAGAATTGGGGAGTTGGAGCTTCCTTTAGGTTGGAGCCTGAAAACGAGGGGGTTGTAGCTTCATTTCAGTTGTAGCTAGAAAACAAGGAAGTTGGTGTTTCCTATGAATGTATTTCTTTTGACATATAAGAAAACAATTCTGTGTTTTTTTCCCGCATTAGGTTTCCACGTAAACTTCTCGTGTACTGTATATTTGTGGTTGCTTATTGTTCATTGTTGATTTATATTGTTGATGATACATTAAATGCTAATGTTAAACTATTGAATACTGCTCATAAAGTTAATGGATACACATTGTGGTTAAAGTGGAAATAAAGTACTCATACTGATTCACCCCACCCTCTCAGTATTCCAACAATTGGTATCAAAGCAGGTCCCTCAAGAAACAATTTAACCACTAGAAGGATATCATGGAATACGTTAAGATTAGAGCACCAAGGTTTGATGCACATAATTATGTTTTTTGGAATAAAAGTTTTGAAGCCTTTTTACATGCACAAGGATTTGATGTTTGGCAGTCAGTAGTAGATGGATATACAACACCAACCACTCCCCCAACTGAAAAATATGGAAAGAAAATCAACGAAGGAAATTCAAAGGCTAAAGGTACCATTCTGAGCGGTTTGGATAATTCATTTTTTGTCAAGGTTATGCATTGAAAGAATGCAAAGGATATGTGGGATAAACTTCAAAATATTTACGAAGGAGATGCCAGAGTGAAGGGAGCTAAGCTTCAAATCCTTAGAGAGAAATTTGAGAAATTGAAGATGAAGGAAGATGAAGACATTATAGCCTACTTTCTACAAGTTGAAGAAATAGTGAACACCAGTAGAGGACTGGGAGAAGAAGTTGATGAACCAATAATTGTTCAAAAGGTTCTAAGATCTCTTCTTTTGAGTTTTGATCCTAAAATATCATCCTTGGAAGAAGGAACTGATCTTGAAAAGTTGAGCATGGACAAGCTATATGGAATATTCACATCTTATGAAATGAGAATAGAACAATATAACCCAGTCATTAAGGAAGCAACGTTCAAGGAATCCAAGAAGACAAAGAAGAATAACAATCCAAAGTCAAAACCATATTCTAGTTGCATCGACAATTCAAAGGAAGATGAAGAAGTGGAAAACTTCACTAGAAAGTTGAAAAGAGGAACCTGAAAGTACAAAGGTATGCTTCCATTAAAATGTTTTAATTGTGATGGTATTGGTCATTTTGCTTCTAAATGTCCTTATTCTACGAATAATGGTAGCAATAAAGAAGAAGATCCTAAGAAGAAAAAGAAAAATCAAAAGGGAGACAAGAGAAAGAACAAAAATAAATTCTTCAAGAAAACTTTCTACTCAAAGGAAGACATATCTTCATCAAATGTGGATGATGATAGTGACAATGATTTAGAAAAAATACTCTTCATGGTAGTAGAAGATGATGAATAATATTTTTATGATTACAAAGAAGAAGGTGAAGTCAACCTCATAGCATAATTGATCAGTGCCTTAGAAGAACTAGGGAAAGAAAGAAAGAAAATCAAGTCACTCAAAGCAAAGTTAAAGAAGAAAGAAGGATCTCAAAATTCCAATTCAAAAGAAATCAAGCAGATAATAAAAAAGTTAAAGATCCAAGTAGAAGAATACAAAAGGATTAAAGAAACACTCAGAAAACAATTAGAAGATAAAGAGAAGATGATTGAGAGCTTGGAAGCAGAAATAGTCACCCTAATAAAATATCTTCAGAAGAAAGGTATGCAATAGAATAGCACCAAAATATTGGATGAGATCATCAGCAGTCAAAGGCCATACCATGACAGTTCTGGGCTAGGATACAACCATATGCAGAATGAAAAAGGTTCAAGCTCCAAGACAACAGAACATGAAGAAAAATAAATCACCTATGCAAAAATAGTTAGATGCACTCAAGAACAAAATCATAGAGGAACTGGACCACCAATAAGATTCAAAACATAGAACCAACAATCATAAACATCTCAAGAAGAAGAAGGCTTCAGAAGAACAACACCATTCATAAGACCCCCTACATTCAGGTATCAAAATATTTTTCTTCGTTTATATTATTCTTGTAACAATTTTGGTCATAAAGCTGCAAACTGTAGAGACTATGCCAAGAACAGAAGCAATGATGAAGGTTATTCAAACAACGATTATCCTAGAAAGTCACATGAATCTCAACAGTTTTGGTTCACTAAGTAATGAAATAGAGTGCTACAGGTGCAACAATTTTGGACACATGACCAATATTGTAGACTAATTGTTCCTCCAAAGGAACCAAAGAAGAATAGCAACATTCATAAACAAGAACCACAAAGGATATGGAGAAGAAAGCATGATCAATTCAACAATGAAGAATGCTTGCTTTCTTTACAAGCGCAACACAAGAAAATTGGGTGGTATGTTGACAACGGTTGTTCAAAGCATATGACAGGTGACAAGAACAACTTTTTGACTCTGAAGAAGGAATGAGATGGATCAGTTTCATTTGGAAATGGTAACTCAGCCAAAATAATAAGTAGAGGCACAATCAAGCTTGAAAGAAAAGATGCCAAGGGAGAAAATGTTCTATTGTTAAAAGATATGAAGCACAATACTCTAAGTGTCAGTCAAATGTGTTATCAAGGAAACACAATTTTGTTTGATTCAGAAAAATGTGAGATCAGAAAAGAAGGATCAGGAAAATTGGTAGCTATAGCTAGAAGAACCTCAAACAACATATATGTATTGAATGAGATTGGAAGGGGAAAATGTTTCTTAGGAAAGGAAAATGAAATTTGGCTCTGGCACAAAAGGACGGGTCATATGAACTTTGGTAACCTTGTCAAAATCAACAGAAAGGAAGCAGTGAAAGAAATGCCTGAGATCTCAAAGCTAGAAAATACTCTATGTGAGCATTGTATATAAGGAAAATAAACCAGGACCAAGTTCAAATAAAAAGAGTACTCCACGACAAAACCATTGTAGATTGTACATATTAATATATGTGGACCTACAAGAACAAAGGGATTAAATGGAAAACATTATTTTATGATACTAGTGGATGACTACACAAGAATGACTGCAATTTTTTTTCTCAAGAAGAAGTAAGAGGCATTCGAACACTTCAATATATACAAACAAATGGTTGAAAACGATATGGATTTGAAAATCAAGTGTTTGAGATCAGATAATGGTAGAGAGTTTACATCAAAGGAATTTATGGATTTTTGTGGAGAACATGGAATAAGAAGACAATTCTCAACAACCAAGACACCTCAGCAGAATGGAGTTATCGAAAGAACGAACAAAACAATACAAGAAATGGCTAGAACCATGTTGAAAGATTCCAAGTTGAGTGACATATTTTGGAATCGGGTAGTACATACAAAATTTCATATCCTGAACAAAGGAATGCTTAGAAGTAACAATGATAAGACTCCCTACGAATTATGGAAAGGAAGACTGACAAATGTGAAGCATTTCAAAGTATTTGGAAGCAAATGTTATATCAAAAGAGAAGTTGGCAGGATTGGAAAATTTGATTTCTGAGTTGACAAAGGCATACTAGTTGGGTATTCAAGAAAAAAACAAAGCATATAAATGCTTTAATACAAGACTCAACAAAATCGTGGAAAGAATCAATGTAACGATTGATGAGACATATGTACAAAAGGACAAAGAAGGAAGCAACGAATTAGAAGAGAAGGATGGTGAAGAAGATCTAAAATAAGAAGAAGCAGAAGAAGAAGAGCAACCAGAAGCATAACAAAAGGAAGATGAGAAACAATTACCTCCTAAGACACCCAGCCGACAAGTACAAAAAAATCATCCACCAGAACAAATTATCAGGAATAAATATGCAGGAGTTGAATCCAGAAGAAGAATAATGTCACCGGAACAAGAACACATAACATTGCTATCTACAGTTGAAACCAAGCAATTTTGAAGAGGAAAATAAGGATGAACATTGGATCAAGGCTATGGATGAAGAATTGGATTAGATAGAGAAGATTGACACATGGGAACTAGTTCCTAGGCTGAAAGAAAAGAACGTGATTGGAAAAAAAATGGTTATTTCAGAACAAGCTAAATGAGAATGGACAGTTAACCAAAAATAAAGCAAGGTCAGTATGCAAAGGATATTCCCAAGTTGAGGGAATAGACTTCGAAGAAACTTTTTCCCCAGTTGACATAATGGAAGCAATTGGATTAATCTTGGCTCATGCATGTTCAAAGAATATCAAGGTATATAAGATGGATGTAAAATCATCCTTCCTAAATGGAGAGTTAAAAGAATAAGTGTACATCAAGCAACCAGAAGGATTTCAGCTGTCAGAAAGGGAAGACTATTTTTTCAGGATGAAGAAAGCATTGTATGGTCTCAAGCAAGCCCCCAGAGCATGGTACTCAAGGATGGACAAGTATTTACAACAACAAGGGTTCAAGAAAGGAAATGCATACATTAATCTCTACATAAAGGTAAATTAGGATAGAATATAAATAATTGAAGTTTGTGTTGATGGCATTATCTTTGGAAGTGACGATGATAGGATGAGTCAAATTTTTGCTAAAAACATGCATAATGAGTTTGAAATGTCTTTGCTTGGTGAGTTGACATTATTTTTTGGACTTCAGATTTATTAGTGTGATACATGTATATTTATTTCATAGACCAGGTATATCAAAGAAATTCTAAAAGGTTTGGAATAGAAGATTGTAAGCCCACAAGTACTCCTATGAAAACTAGTTGCAAGTTGAGAAAAGAAGATGAATCCAAGGATACAGATCAGAGACTCTAAAATCAATGATTGGAAGCTTACTCTATGTGACATCATCAAGACCAGATGTGATGCAAGCAGTTGGATATGGAGAAATATTTCAAGAAACACCAAAGGAAACACATGTCATTGCATCCAAGAGAATATTCAGATATCTCAAAGCAACAAAATACTATGGGTTATGGTATCCAAAAGGAAATGAACTATCTCTAGTTGCTTATATAGATGTAGACTGGGATGGAAGAATTGACGACAGAAGAAGTAAAAGTGGAGCACATTTCTATTTGGGTGAGTGTCGGGTATCCTGGTTAAGAAAGAAGCAGTCATCAGTATCAATGTCTACAACATAATCATAATACATTGTTGCAACAACGTGTTGTACTCAGGTTCTCTGGATAAAACAAACTTTGTAGGATATATAGGTGGACTATGATGATCCCATTCCGATACTTTGTGATAAAACCCGTGCTATTAGTATCTCAAAGAATCCAGTGATGCATTCCAAGAAGAAATAGGTTCTGATCAAGTATCACTTTCTACAAGAACAATCCACAGAGAAGAACATCAAGCTAGAGTAAATTGGGACAAAAGAGCAGATTGCATATATCTTCACTAAACCTCTTCCAAGGGAGAATTTTGAGTATCTTCGAGAGAGACTTGGAGTAGTTTCTACCCCACAATAAAATTCACAACATCAAGCATAACAAGACAGGAAGAGAGAAGAAGTAAATATGACAAGTCATGAAGACTTGGAGTCAATATTTTTTGAATTTTTTTCATATATGTCAATGATTTACACGAGGAAGCACCATGAATACAAAAAGTCAGTAGAATGATCTAAAGAGTGCGGACAAGGGAAGAAACCCCAAGAAGAGTGCATATAGGGGGATCAACCCCAAGAAGAGTTTCGACAGGGGGAGCATCCCCAAGGAGATTTCAGACAGGGGGAGAAGGCCCAATGAAAGTTACCCTTTGTCATTGATGTCAAAGGGGGAGAGCATGAGCAGATGCATGGAAACAAAGAGAAATATTAGAGGTATAAAGATAGAGGGAAAGATGGTCACAGGGGGAACATAGTGTTTTTGCATTGCATCAGAGTGTTTCCATCAATGCCAAAGGGGGATATTGTTAAAATATTGGTTGTTATTGATGTCAATCCTTGAAGAAGTCAGGAAGCCCTGAAGGTATGGTTATGGAACCAACAGTTGATCGAGGAAAAAGGACATGAAGGAAAATGTAAATGTAGGAAAATCATTCATGGATGAAAAATATGTATCATGTTGTTTCCGATGATATGTGGTACGTCACGTGGTTCCTAACGGTTGAGGATTTATGGCCTTGTAAAGTTGGAGGAACCTGAAGAATGATCTAGAAGCCCCTAGAAGGTCAAGAAGTCAACAAGTAGTTACAGGTCATTCATTAAGGGTAATGTATTTGCAACAAGAGTTTAATTAAGGGTAAAGTAGTTGCAACAAGAATTTAATTAAGGGTAAAGTGGTTGCAACAAGAGAGTGTGGGTTAGCCCTAACATAAGGAAAATGGGTAAAATCGTTACAAGCTAGTCCATAAAAGAAGTCACTTGGAAAGTATAAATAAGACTTCAAGAGACTCTTATTAACACCTATTGAGCACATTGAATATCTATGTTGTAAAGTTTTATGGGAAGGTACTATTGACATATCTGAAGCAGTGAGTCTGAGTTAGCGAAGTTCAATGAAGAGTGAAGTTGCAGGAGTCGAAGGGATGATGTTGAGCTTACTATTCTAGAATTTTCCTGAAGACGTCTCCGAGTTGTAGTGAAGGAAGAGCGTGGACATCCGCAAGTTGTAGTGAAGGAAGAGCGCGTACATCTGTAGGGTTTAGTGAAGGAAAGAGAAGAAGCACAGAGAAGTAAGGAAATATGCGGGTTGCAGAGGAAGTAAGGGCACAGATATCCACGATCCACAATGGGACAAAGCATGGACATCCATGAGTTTATAGAGCACAGGGCACATATCTGTTGAGGAAACTGAATTTTAGAAGATCTTATCCATCAGGTCAGATATAGTTTGAGAGGTATGGTTTACTGTGTATGTTAGGGTCTATATTTTGCAGTATTCCAACACAAAAATTTCCTAGTAGTTCATGAGTATTTGATTTGGAAGACATTCTCGTGGATCTTGGTATGAGGGTTTGAGGCATAAGGTTTTGAGTTGATGTGACAGTGACAGTTTGGTTGATGTATCAGTGACATTGGAAATTACAGGTTGATCATTGGTAGTGATAACGAGTCTACACTTATATTTCAGGGCGACAGGACATGGCAAGGAAAGGGGGTTGTAGCCTCCTTCTGGTTGGTGCCAGAGAATTGGGGAGTTGGAGATTCTTTTAGGTTGGAGCCTGAAAAATAGGGGATTGTAGCCTCCTTCCAATTGTAGCTGGAAAATAAGGAAGTTGGTGCTTCCTATGAATGCATTTCTTCTGACATATAATAAAACCATTCTATGGTTTTTTCCTGCATTGAGTTTCCACGTAAAATTTTGGTGTACTGTGTATTTGTGGTTGCTTATTGTTCATGGTTGATTTATACTGTCGATGATACATTAAATTCTAATGTTAAACTATTGAATACTACTCATAAAGTTAAAGAATACACATTGTGGTCAAAAGTGGAAATAAAGTACTCATATTGATTCACCCCCCTCTCAGTATTCCAACATACACATCGGTACAATATAACAATGTCGTTGCAAAATTGAAAACATTTTACAATTTTTTGTATTCAACCAGTGATTTATGAATTAAGAAAGTACAACTTCCTAAGTACTATTTATTACACATTGTCAGGTAATGAACAAATTTAAGAAATGACAGTTTCCATATAAAAACAATATTTTTTTCATTTTAAACTCAACGGAGCACTTTTTAAACAATGCGCCCTGGTGCGTATTTAGGTAAAATGTGCATTGTCAACCGTGAAAATGATTTTTTAATAATATTTCAAATTGAAATAAAGTGGTGATGTTTACAAACAAATACGCTCCAGTGCGCTTACTGTGTATAGAGCACATCGATCACCATGAAGGCGTTTAAAAAAAAATGACAACGACATGACGGTTTGGGATCCAATGCAATGAGTGGTTTCATTGCAATGGATAGGAAATGCCCATATATAAATAACCAAAACATATAAATAAATTGTTCTTAAATTTTTTTTTCTTGTGAAATATAGGAGAAAACAAAAGAACAGTCAGGAAATTAGGACTTCCAATACTCAAGGTAACTATGAAACCTTTTTTTGTGTGTTTGGGGATGTACTGAAAATTGTCTGAATCAAATAGGAGAATGATCAAGATGATTAATAGAATGAAATCATAGACATGAAATTTATCCTCTACAAATTTCTGTGTGATCTACAATACTCCCCCTTGAATTTGACTCTTCAAAAAATCCACCCACTCGAAAATCTTCGCTCATAAATCTTTGTAGCACAAATATCCTCTCTAAAATTTGGCAAACAATAAAACAATGAATAGGGTTTTCCTTTATAAACACAAAAAATCAAATTCCCACTCATTTTTCTATTGTATATTTCGACGTATTATGATAAACGCGAGCGTTGTTTTTTTCAAAAGTTATGTTTTTTTCACTCGTAAAGGTTTCTGTTTGCCCAAGATACGACCATTACAGTCAGATCCGGAGGTATAAAGCTTGAATACACATTTTTTTTTAAATTTTTGCAGAGTAGTATTTTGGTTTTGTTTTATTTATTTCTGGATTGCTACTCTTTTATATCCACATTTGATCTTTTCCCCGCGCCCTGTGCGAACTTGGAAAATCAGAAACAGATAGGAAAAGATGCATCTTCCGGGTAAGCTAACCGAGATCTAACCCTTGTTGTCATCGAGAAGCGAAATTTTTTTCTTGTGTGAAAAGAGTTTTTTTTTAGCATGCTCTCCAATGCCGTCTTCAAAAACAACAATAACAACACCCCCAATCCTCCTTCTGAACATTACAATATGTTTTTCTAGATCATTTGGTTAAAATTTGCCTTATTAAGTAAGAGGTATTGAGTTCAAGTCTCTCTTTTGTTACCTTTTTTTGAAAAAGTTCATGCTAAAATTGTAAAGTGTATTTCACTTCAAGTATAAAAGTGAATCACTATAAGTAGCTTTAATATTTTATTTTAGATTCATTTATTTTGCATGCAACTTTTCTGTTATAAAGTAACTTCATTGTAAAAGTGATCCCCACTTCTCTTTATAAAAGTGGATCACTTCATAAAACAACTTACACGATCACGTGGTCATTTGGTTACCGATTGTGCCTTTTTTTAAAAGGACATAACTCTAACATCGGAAGTTCGTTTTCAATGCCGTTTTTTTTTAAACCGCATAACTTTTCGAGCTCTTTCCATCCAGATCATCAGTTTCAGTTTTTAAATCCACATTATCTGCATATTTAATATGGCTTCTACAAGTATTGTCTTGCTTACCAGCAAC
>SNQJ01S0147040.1:0-23815 GCA_010110895.2 Picea sitchensis | reverse complement strand
ACCAAGAAGTTTATGCACGGCGCCAAAGACGCCAGAGAAGCACTACATGACGAAGGAGAAGCAGGAGGAGAAGCTAACTGAGCTTCCACCATGATGATGATGCCTGTATTTCCCCCGGCTGCTATGGCGACGAGTACTAGTGCCAATGCCAGGACGTTCGCCATTGTATGAACGGCAATTAATTTTAATCCCCGGCAAAGCCGAAAAAATACACAACTGGGATATGTTAATTCTGAGAGAAATTTCTACACATACAAACAGAAGGAAGCAATTTTTTTTAGTAAAAGCAGGGGCTACTGAGCGTTTGAGAGGAGAAGCATGGAAGGCTTCTTTATAAAGACAAATGACGAATGCCAATACACGGAAGGAAAAAAAAAGGCAGCGACTGATAGATAGAGTATTGGTGGTAATTTGTTCACCCAACTTCCTACTAGATCGCCCAACTCCACCGGCTGTTAGCATTTCAAGGGCAGTTTACCAATTATTTGAATATTCCATCGTCGGCTATCTGTACCTGTGTTCGCTCGGTTCTTCACAAACCCTTTCCTATAAATATTTCCTAGGCCAGTAAATTTTCTTGGCCGCATCCAACTGCCCATCCAAAATATATTTTGTAAATCATGTTCCAATGGATCAGAAAGTTGGAAAGTCCGCCGAGAAAAGGTAAAACGCTAATAGGCTCATAACAATATAAAAATAAGGTACACCACCCAACCATGGTGCACTGATAAATCGAGGGTCCACCTTCGCTCCATGATTCGTCGTAGAAAAAGATGTCCAACTGTAATTCGAAATGGTGTTGTATGAACGTTCTATGTTTTAGTATTGTTTATTGGAATTTGGAGATACAAATTTGGGTTGATGTATAATTTTCTGCTATTATAAATGTTATTATAAATTAATTTTGTACGTTGAAAAACTTTTATTATATGTTGAGTATACAGATTTAATCATTCAAATTTATATATTTAATAATTTTTTATCTAATAAAATTTTGTCTATTTTATTTATTAAATTAAATTATTATTTTTTAATAAATTCTCACACTTAATTAATTATTAAAATATATTATAATATATATTAATATTTATATATAATTAAGAATTAACTCAATTAATCTTGATCTTAGACATACTTCATTAATTTTGATGTTAAACTTCTTTCATTGATTCAACTCTCATGTTCTTTGAAAATACCACCAACTTATTCATCCATACAAAACTTTCTTCTTTTTATTTAAAGTTAAATGAAATCAGACATTGTTGTCTCCTTAAAAATAACATTAACTTTGATGTAAACTCCTTTCGAATCCCTTGCAAATTGCAATCGTGTTGAACATTACATTGCTCTTCAACTTTCCACAATTAGAATCATGTGCATTACATCGTTCTTTTAACTTTCCATAATTAGATCATAAGTAATATGTGCTAATTACACTTTACCTTATTGGTATATCAACATGTCTTTAGTGTCACGTCGTTGTCTTTTTACCTTTCAATTAACATTGAAAAAGAATAAAATCAAAACATCTACACAATTTAAATATGATCAAAATATCCATAAAATCTAAATGTATTTATCTTTTGATGTGGTGATTTTGGAGTAGTTTTGTGTATTTAATTTATAAATATAAACAAAATATTTATAAAATTTAAAGATACTTATCTTTTGATGTGGCGATTTTGGTGTAGTTTTATGTTTTTTTGGTTAGTTTTATGTTTATGAAAAGGAATTTATAGTTTACATGACCATTTGGGGCCATGTTTGAGTAGGTAGCACAAGTAGAATAACACATATATTAAATAGAGAACATTGCATCACTGTAACGATGGATGAGTTTGTGCACTACTACACTAATGTGCTTTATATCCTATTTAAAAAAATGGGTAATCAATGAAACTTAATGGCACAAGATTCTCAAAATTGAATGGTCTATACTCTTACATCCAAATCCAAATTGAAATGGAGGTCTTGTGAAGTATTCATGTCTATAATTGGGGTATACTCATACGGTGTGTTAATGTTATGTAGTCAAGATTCATACGATGTGTGTTAATTTTATGTAGTTAAGATTATGGAAAATTTTCAGCACAAGGGTTAGAAAGTGTTTTACGGCATCAATATAAGAGTAAAGGCATCCCTAACCAAGGGTAGGGATTTGAGAAATGACCCCAAACCTTAGACTAATCAAGTGAAACCATCTAGAAATAAGAGTTGGAAATTTTAAAATATGACATGGACAAATGGTGTAATTTCTACAAGAGAAAATAACATAATGATGATTATTGTCATTTCAGACTAGAATTCTTGGTTGAATTGGAACTCTCTAAATATGGACCATCCCACACACTAAAAAATATTACGGGTGGATAAGAAATGTAAAACCAAGAATTACTATTGCCATCATACAAATCCAGTTCAAGGAATCCAAGGGCCTAAAGAAGAGGAGTGCTTCTTCCATTCCCATATGTGGGTGATGGGGACTCCTCTAGATTTCATTTTTGACAATGGCATTGCAAGGAAACTAATCTCAACAAAACTTTTCAAGAAGATGGAGCTAGAAATAATGACTCGCCCTCATCACTACACCACCACAATGTGTCTTATCATACAACATCAAGCCCTTTAAAGACAAGGTATTGTGTGATGTGTCCCTACTTGATGTATGTGATGTTTTTCTTTGAAAATTTATAATGGAAGCATCATGGTGTTTATCAATGTAGGCCCCATAGTGTCATTATCATGCTAGGAGATCAAATATATATTATACCATAGGTATCCCCAACTACTATGGTCTCTCTCATCACTACTGAGAAATGCAGTGAGTTAATCTCTCAAACAAGTAGGTTTTCCCTCTTTATGGTCCGTTAAAAAAGAATCAGGGAGATAATTGCAACCACCAAGGAATCTAAAAGAGGCCCTCGATGTAGCAAATATAGGTATATTAGTTGGTGGAGGAATATAAAGACATATTTACCTCCCCCATAGTAGTATCTTTGCATTGCCAATTAAATCATGCAATTTTTTTGACATTGGGAACCCCTATACCTAGTGGTCACATGTATCATCCCTCTTTTTTGGAAAATGAGGAAATGAAATGCTAATTCAAGAGCTAATATAGAAGTTCCATATTCGATCAAGCTTCTCACCTTGTAGTAGCTTGCTTGTGCTAGTTCAAAACAAGAATGGGACATATCAACTTTGTAATGACTATAGAGCCTTGGATAATACTACTATCAAGAACCGATACCCAATTCCTTGGACTGATGAGTTGTTGGACCAACTCAAAGGTGAAAAGTATTTTAGTAATATCAATCTCAAGTTAAGATATCACTTAGTACCCATTGATTCCAATCGATGTGTAGAAGAAAACATTCAAATCTAAGAAAGGTTGGTTATAACATTTGGATTGACTAATGCACCGACAATGTTCATGAGGATGATGGATGATCTATTTCAATGATTCAAAAACTCTTTCATGGTTGCTTATGTGGATGCAATATTCATCTTTAGTAAACCATGAGAGGAGTATTTGAAATACATCCAACAAGTATTGAGTACTCTATGACATCACAAGTTATATGACAACCTGGAGAAGTGCTCATTTGGTATGCAAAGTATTTGATATATAGGGTACATTATGGAGAAGATTGGAGTGCATGTGGATCTAGTCAAATTCCAAGTGATAAGTGATTGGACACTATTGGAGCTCTAAATGTTTTTAGGCATTGATTAATTATACCATACACTAATGTTGGGGTTCTCCTACATTGTGTAGCCTCTAAACTAGGTGACAAAGGTGGAGGGGAAAAAGGTTCATTTGGACTACCATATAGTAGATAGTACTTGAGGAGTTGAAGCATGGACATTATCTGACACTAGTCATATTTCTTGTATACGTTAATTGATCATTCAAGATAGAGAAAAAAACCTCATGTTAGGAGATTGATTTTTTCCTCACCCATCATGGACATTCGACTACATATAAAAATGAGACACTCTTTGGCATGGTTCACAGATACCCCACTTATGATAAGGAGCTCTACTCCATTGTCCAAGCCTATAAATAATATAAGAAATACATTTCAAGAAAGGATATGATCATCCACATAGACCACGTGCCTCTCCAATTCACACAAATACATCATGGAAAAGTATAGAATGACCACCATCAAAAATGGTCTACATACCTTCAACAAAACTTGTTAAGAAGATAGAGTTAGAAGTGATACCTCACCCTCAACACTACACCATTGGTTGGTTTCCTAGGGAAAATATATCCACACTAGCCAACAATTGGTCTTATCATACAACAACAATCCCTTTAAAGACAAGGTATTATGTGATGTATCACTACTTCAAATTTGTGATGTTTTGCTTCAAAAGCCTTATATGTGGAAACACCATGTTGTTTATCAATGTAGGTCCCATACTATCATTATCATTCTAGGATATCAACTCTATATTATACCATAGGCACTCCCAACTATTTTGTTCTCTCTAATTACTACTAAGCAATGTAGGAAGATAATATGTCAAACAAGTATGTTTTCCCTTAGATTAAATTCATTATTTCTTATGTAGGGATGAATTGTGCTTATTTTAATACTATATTGAAGTTGTTTTAAAATTTTCATTTGAAGCCTCATGTTGGGATCATAATCATGAAGATATGATTAAAAAATACAATACCCATAAATGTCAATTTATAAATAATAATTTTCCATAAATTTAGGTTTGGTCAACTACATTATTTACAAGATAATTTTTATTTCTATTTACAAGATATATCACATGATTCCATATGTCACTTAGTTTCCAACCATTGTCTCTATTCATATTGTTTGGATTCTTCTTGATTTTCATAGCTTCCCAAACCCTTGTTTTCATAAAAATTTCTTCTCTAGCAATTACACATGGTTTTTCCATATAGATGTGATGACCTATCTTATGAGAATGTTAAGACAAAGAAGAATTATGGAAATAGTTGTGTGTAATGTTAGAAGAGTGTTCTTTTATCCTTGCTTGAATTGATTATAATACCCCAAGCAACAACTGTGTAAATATGCACATACGTGTTCAAACAGGTTGGTGAGCGAGGATGGTTTGTAGGCCAGGGTGCCTTGTATGTATGAAATTTGGGCCAAGATGCCTATGTGAATTAGGCCACTAAGATTGTATCTTGTGGCTGGTGAGCCAAGATTTGTATTTTGTAAAGCACACTATAATATTAATTATAAAATTCATCATTGTTGTAGACCTCAAGACGAAAAGAGTATGGGGGGATAAGACTCCACAAGAGGTAAAGGGGGATAAGAAACTTATGAGAAGGGATTAAGCTCAGGGTCTAATGCAAGGAATATAATAAAATATTCCTTAAAGAGTTCAAGCCTAAGTTTATGTCATGATGATTTTTTTATCTTAAGTCCTTGGAAGTGGGACAATTTCTTAAGGAAGGAGAAGTGGTTTCATGTGCCACTTGTTAAGTTAATTGCATGAATACTTAATCCTTAGTATTAGTGTGTTTTAGGGGATGATAATTCATTTGAATTGTTGTTAGAAGAGATTGGGACAATGTTCCTTGTTGGTAAGTGAACTGGAGGAAAGAGTGGAGTTGCAACCTGTTGGAGTTGTTACCCTATAAAAACTTGGTGGATTGGGTGTGATTTTTTTCCCTGGGTTGTGGCTGAGACTAGAGAGGGGGATTTCTGGGAATAGATTTCCTTATTTTTTGGCCTTGTGGGTGCATGTAAGATCCTTGAGAGAAGTCACGTGATCCTAGTGCCACAGAGCTCTGAAACTTCATAGTCAACCTGTTGTTGAAGTCCTAGAAGGGAAGTGGTATGACTAAAGGACTATTGAGCAGTGAAGGGGTACACTTCCTTGGGTGGGACAAAATTAGGGGAGTGAGAGGCTATGAGGAGTAATTGTTGCTAGAGTTGGTTCCATTGGCCTTGCTTTGAGATAATTGTTGTTATACCTTAGTTTTCTAGTGAGATCCTTTTCCTTGGTGGAGTCATAGCCCTAGATCATGGGTTTTGGGCACACTTATTTATACTGAGAGGTGGGTTGAATCAATGTAGGACTATTTTTACTCTTTTTACAATATTTATCAATTTATTAGTTATCCAGTCATAAAAGATTAATGAGAAATGCACATTCAAACATGTAATCCATAGTACACATAGATTTAACGTGGAAACCCAAATGGGATAAAACCACAAAAAAATTCTTTATAATATCTTGTAGGCACCAACCTACTCAGGAGACACCAATATCCTCTCTTGAGCACCAAATCATAATTAATGTTTGTAGGCACCAACCTGTAGGAGACACCAATCCCCTTGACTAAGTACCAACTTAGTTCTCCTTGTAGGAACCAACCTATGGATAAGTACCAACTTAGTTCTCCTTGTAGGAACCAACCTAGAACTACTATATTCGCATCAACCAAATAAATGTATGTAGACACCAATCTCCTTAGTTGAGCACCAACTCGAATTCCATTCAGAATAACACACTTACTAAAGTATCAACACCTCGAAATATCGGGACAATACTAGACTCATTCTTCTTCAATATTTAACTCCGCATTAAATCTCTCGATTTCTTTTCTCAATACAATTTCATCCGCATGGTTCCGTAAGTTCTTTTCCTTTAGCCTCCTATTCACTCTTAGATGATGATATCATTATCATCCTTTTATTTTGCAGGTATCCTCTAACCTTAAAGTCCTGGAGCTTCTTTTCCATGATTCTTATTTCCTCCTTCAATCTTCCATCAATTCTCACTTTCTCACACACTTGAACTGGATTCAAACATAGTTATTTATAAACTCTAAACCTCCATGACTTTGTCCACATACAAAAGTATGTCCATGGAGTCAGCTCCATATCTCCTCAAGATCAGGTTGCGACATTTCTTAGAAATTGACCTTCAATTACCTTTCATCGCATGCCATCTACTTCTCTAAATAGAGCATGGACAATGATTCTCAACACCAATTGGATATCACTAAGATTCAATATCCATCGTTAATTTATTTCATTTTCCACCAAAATACACAATATGCCCTCAACGATCAACACTCGTCTAATCTATCCTTGATTTGATCTTGACCATCGATATTATTTAGTACATAGGGACCATGTGTAACCAAAATGCACAACTGCCCTCCAATCTAGACCTTCGTTCAATCTCAATTGTTGATGTCATTCCTTATCCACCAAACACTCCATGCCACCATAATGCACATAAACTATTCAATTAGATCTCTTGGATTGATCTCGATCATTGATTTGTTTACAGTTTTCCAAAAAACATGCCATGCAATCAAAATGCACAACATTTGTTGTCCAATCATCTTCTTAATTAAATTTCATCCATTGATTTTATGCAACATAGATTCAATTCCAGACGTCCGATATGAACTTCTAATTAATCTTGACCATTGATCCAATTCTCACATGGTTCAAACCTTTATTGCACAACTGTCGTTCGATCATATCTCGAGTTAGCCTTAGTCATCAATCTGTTATCTTGATGGTTTCACCAGGCATCTAAGGCATATCTTTTCATACCTATGTGGCCTCCAAAATGAACCTTCATGTTCCACAACACTTATTTTTCACCTATACTTAGAATCATTTCCAATCATTTCTTTTTGGGTCTAAGGCATATTTTTTCATACCTCTAGGGCCTCCAAAATGCACCTTCATGTTTCTCCTCACTCATTTTGCACCTACACTTAGTGTCTCGTGGGTCTACGAGACAATATGAGGCATCTGATATCTCACCCTCTATACTATTCGATCTGTGACATGTGGTGACCTCCTAAGACGCCAAATCTCTCATCCTCTCGATCATATGATCTAGAATATGATTCAATATCGGTCATTGGTTATATTTAGCTTGATGGTATCACCCTTGGTTAAACCTTTGCTCGATTCACTTTTCTATATATGCGACCTCGTATGCCTAACCGATTGTTCTTGGTACTTAGTCATTCTCGATACTTAGCCAATTCTCAAGATTTATCCATGGGACATGGTTCTACAACATCTTCGATTATTGTGACTTCGTCTGTCCAACCAATCCATTCTTGATACATATCCATTTTCATACTCCTACCATGGGTCTCTTATATTATTAATCGTTTTTCAACCTTTCACCGTGGGTTCGTGGGACATCTTCATCTGTTCTTCAATTTTTTAACTTCATCCTTCTGACCGATCCACTTTTGATACTTAGCCATTGCTTCTTTTCAAGCTCAAAATTATGCAAATATGTAACGAAATTATTTCTTCCTCCTCATATCTCTGTATGGAATTAAGAAATCGTCCTCCATTGTTTTTCATACCTGTAAAGGGATTCGTCCATCTTTATGTTGCTCAACTTCTTGTTATTCTTATGTAGCACTTCGTTCTTAATTGAAGGTAAACATACAAAACTCTTTCAGAAATTCAACAACACGCAGTCATCTTTTGCACTTAAAGACTCATCATCAAATAGGGGGAATATATACTTCATTTGTATATCCATGGATTCATGTTACTAGTTCTGGATCGATCCTTGGACCTATCATTTTGTTCCTTGATTTATTCATGATTTTTTCATTCCTTTTTTCATTCATTCACACAGAGTTGCGCAAGATACTTCTTTCTTTCCTCTTGGGATGTAGCATTATGTATGCTTCCTCAATCTACACTTATCCTTATAATTGACAACAATCAGTCTCCCTCTGCCTATAATATCAATGATATCCTTTGACATCAATGAAAATACAATTTCCAACAAACTCTCCCTTTGTCACTGATGGGAACACCTAGTTATTTTGGTACTCCTCTACTTTCTGCAAGTTTCATCTCCTCCTTTCTCTTTACTCTTCCCCTTTGACATCAATGAAAAACAGGTTTTCTACCCCTTTCACTTTACTCTTTATTCTTTTTTCTACAACCAACACCCATCTTCTCTTTTTGTAGCCCCCCTTGAGTTGGTGCTCCTCTTGTAGTGATTCCGTGAGTGGATGGTGTAGGGACCACCCCCAATTTTTGTTTGAGATACTCGAATACTTATCTAGGAAGTGGTTTTGTAAATATATTAACAACATGTTCCTTTGTGCCAATATAATCCAGCTTGACATTTTGTTATGCGGCTTGCTCTCTTAGAAAATTATACTTGATTGGAATGTTCTTTGTCTTTGAATGCATGACAGGATTCTTGGAGATATTTATTGCACTAGTCTTGTAACAAAGTATTTATATTCACTGATCATACTCTACCTGAATATCTTTTAGTGTTTGTTTCATCCATAGAAATTGTGTATAATAGGCTATTGCTGCAATGTATTATGCTTATGTTGTGGATAGGGAAATTGATGATTTCTTATTACTAAACCAAGACACTAAAATTTTTCCCAGAAAGAATGCTCCTCCACTAGTGCTTTTCCTATCATACACACTACCTACCCAATATGCATCTGTGTAAGTTGTCAAAGTAAAGTATTTTCCTGTGGGATACCATAAACCAAAGTCCAACACTCCTTTTAGATATCTAAATATTCTTTTTAGTTCCATTACATGCATTTCCTTTGGTGTTTTTTGAAATCTTCCAACTATCCTTCTTGCTTGCATAATATCTGGTCTTGAAGTTGTTACATACATGATATTTCCTATCATCAATATGTACAGAGTTTGATTTTCTTCCTTTGATTCATGTTCTTTGCTTAGCTTACAGCCAATGACCATGGGTTTGCTGGAAAGTTTACAATATTCCATTCCAAACTTCTTTAACGTCTCTTTGATATAGTTGGTCTAGGAAATGGAAATGTCTTTGTTGGTTATAGTAATCCACAATCCCAAAAAGAATGACAATGCTCCAAGCATGGACATCTCAAATTCTTTTTTGCATTTCTTCTACAAACTTTTGGCTCATCTTGTCAACATTACTTCCAAAAATTCTATCATCCACATAAACTACAATTATTAACATCTCTGCATTGTCTATTTTGGTGTACAGATTGCTATCTGGTGTTCCTCTTTTGAAACCTTGTTTTTGCAAGTACTTTTCAAGTCTTGAATAACATTCTCTAGAAGTTTTCTTTAATCCATAAAGTGCTTTTTTCAATATACAAGCATAATCTTCATTTTCTGACAATCAGAATCCTTATGATTGTTCAATGAATACGTCTTCCTCTAAATATCCATTCAAGTATGTTGACTTGACATCCATTTGATACACCTTAAAATGCTTGAAACTTGCAAATTCAAAAAACATTCTAATGGCCTCTTGTCTTGCAACATGAGAAAAGGTTTCTTCAAAGTCAATACCTTCTACTTGAGCATACTCTTTATAGACCAGTCTTTCTTTATTTCCTACTACGTTTCCATCTTAATTTGACTTATTTCTAAATACCCACTTTGTGCCAAACACATTTTTATATTTGGTTCATGGGACAAGTTCCCATGTTTGAGTTTTATCAATTTGATTTAACTCTTCTTCATATAATTTATCTAATGTTTTATTTATTTATTTATTTATTTATTTTTATTTTATGTCTGGAGGAATCAACAACTAGTTGGGCATGTGCTCGCGTTACACGTGGCCATGTTATCCAACTGCTACCACTATAACCTCCAGGTGTGCCCACGATGCCCCTTACGCGACACACATGGTAAGTCGGGGGGAGTTGAACTCGAAACCTCATGGAACTTCATTTTCACGGCACTTGCCAATTGAGCTGCCCCCCCGGGGGCATAATTTATCCAATGTTGATCATTATTGGCTTCTACAAAGCATTTTGGCTCTATTTTGGATAACAAAGAAAGATTCATGTGTTCAAAATTGTTTGCCAGTTTTCTCCTAGTCTGAGTCTCAACATGTTTATCACCAAGAATTAAGGTTTTTGGATGATTTTTCTACACAAACCTTGATGGTGTTTGTGTATCTTAGCATTTCGTTTCTTCCTCTTCTTCTTCATTTTCTTGTTTTTCTTCTTAATATTCTTCTTCCTTCTCTTTGTTGCAATCCATTTCTTTTTCTTCTTCCAATTGGTTCCTATGTGGTCTTTCTTCATCTACTCTTACATTTATGATCTCAACAATATTTTGCAGTATTTCATTGTAACATCTGTAGGATTTTCTTTTTGAGGAATAACCTTGAAAATTTCCTTCATTTGTTCTTGAGTCAATTTTTCCTAGATTCTCATCATCTCGTTTAATATAACACTTGCTTTCAAATATTCTAAAGTGTTTGAAAGATGTTGATTGACCTTTCCATAATTCATAGGGTGTCTTATCACTGTTGACTACGATTTTCCCTTGTTTTAGAATGTAAATTGCAGTGTGAACTGCTTCTCTCCAAAAATTATCTAATAATCCTTCTTCATTTAACATTAATCTAACAATCTCTTGTACATGTTTGTTTTTCCTTTCAACTACTCCATTTTTTTTAGGAGTTCTTGCATATGCATATTGTCTTCTTATTCCATGTGTTTCACAGAATTATTCAAACTCATTGGATGTGAATTCAACTCCATTATCTGACCTTAAGCATTTGATTTTCAGATCTGTCTCATTCTCAACTAAAGCTTTGAATGCTTTAAATTTTTCAAATGCCTTAGATTTATTTTTGAGAAATGTAACCCAAGTCATTCTTGTATAATCATCAATGAGTAACATAAATTATCTTTCTCCTTGCAAGATTTTTGTTCTTGTTGATCCATAGAGATCTGTATGAACAAGTTCCAATGGCTTCGATGTTGAATATTCCTGTGTCTTGAAGCTCACCCTTGATTGTTTTCCATGTCGGCATTGCTTACTATGTTTTAAGGTTTTGTGGTCTTTGGCATATCTCTTACTACATGATTGATATTGATTTTTACCAAGTTGTCAAAGTTCATATGGCCCATTCTTTTATGCCACAACCAAATTTCATCTATCTTCCCCATAAAAAAAAATTCTCCATTGATTTCATAGAGAATATATACATTGTTTGGAATTCTGATAGCTTTTGCAACCGACTTACCTGGATTTTTTTTTTTTTTATCTCAAATTCTTGGGAGTTAAAAGTAATATTGTGTCCTTGATCACACATTCCACTTACACTAAGAAGATTATGTTTCAAGTTTTCAATGCACATGACCTTTTCAACCTTATCTCTTCTATTGTCAAGACTGAGAGTTCCTTTTCCAACTATCTTTGAACTGCCATTGTCTCTAAAGGTGACACTGCCTTCTTTCTTCTTTAGGGTGATAAACTTTGTTCGATCTCCTGTCATGTGACTAGAGAATCCACTGTCAATAAGCCACTTGCCCTTATTCTTTTGTTCTTGAAGTGCATCTTGAACAAACATGGATTTTTCTTTATTTTGTTCCCTTTGTATTGATTTCTTTTCATGATTGTCGATACTTCCTATTTCTGATCTTTTCTAAAATTACTTCTACAGAATGTTGCTATATACCCAAAATTATTACAATTATAACATATGATGTTATAGTTCAAAAAAGGGGAAAATGAATTGTAATTCCTCCTTGAGAATCCATGGGTATCTTCGTTGTTGTTCCTCATATAATCATCTCTTACCTTTGTTCAACAATTTATTTCTTTATGACCAAAACCATTACAAGAGTAACAATAGCCAAAGAAAGAGTTTTGGTACCTGATTGTGTGATTCCATATTGATGGGAGAGTTTTCCCGATTCTGTCCTTTTGTGGATCATATTGATTTTCCTTCCTGATGTCTTTATCCTTGATAGAATTCTTTATTATATTAGCATAACCTTTGGTTCTTTCTTCGCTTCATTGTTTTGAAGAGGTTGAGGATTATTCATTAGAAGCTTCCTTATTTTCACTGTACCCAAGACCAATCTTGTCAAATGGTGACCTTTGATGATTTAGGATTTCATTCAAGGTTGTAGAGCTCTTTTCAAATTTCATGTTGGTGTGTGATCTTTCCAAATCCTTTCATATATAAATTATTCCAGATTCTAGCCCTCTGCAAATATCTTCTTTTTCTTTTAGTTGGGATTTTAAGAATTCTTCAATTTTCTTTCCCTCTTCTACTTGAACGTTTAGGATAATCATTGTATTCTTTGTTTCTTCAAGATCATGTTCCTCCTCTTTATATTTTTTCAATTCCTTTTTCCTCTTTTTAATTTTTCTTTGAGTCTGCCTATTTCTTCTAAGGAACTAATGAGTTCTGCTTCAAGGTTTACTTCTCCATCAACTTCAAGGATTGTCTTCTTCTGTTAAATTTGTGTCTCCATTTTCTAAGACATATGTCTATGTTTCTAGACTCATAAAGATAATTTCTTATGTGTCACTGTCACTGTCATATGAAACGTTTTTTTCTTCATTAGTATATAAATTCTTGTTTTGTCCGGAGAACTTTCTTTTCTTTTCAGTCTTCCCTTCCTGTATCTTTTGAGGATAGAATATTCTTCATTATTTTTATTATTGTAAGGGAGTTTAGCAGCAAAATGTCATACTTTTCCAAAGTTAAAACATATAAAGGGAATCTTACCTTTGTGTTTTCCTAATCCTCTTTTGAGATTCCTAACAAAGTTGGCTTCTTCCTCATCTAATTTGTTGTCAGAGTTGTCACTCATCTTTCATTCTTCAATATTTGTCTTCTTTGATGTCTTGAGGGTTGCTTCCTTTATTGTTGGCTCATCTTGTTCTATCCTTAGTTCATATGTAGTGAGGATTTCATGCAACTCATCCATTGTCAACGTATTTAGGTCCTTTAATTCTTCAATGGAAGATATATTGGGATTAAATCTTAAGGAAAGTGTTCTAAGCATTGTCTGCACAATGATGGTTTCATCAATCTCTTCACCTAATCCTTTGATAGTGTTGACAATATCACCATTACAAATAAAATATGTTGCAATATTCTCCTTTTCATTCATCTTGAGAGTCTCAAATTGTCCTCTATGGATTTGTGACTTTTTCTTCTTGACCTTGTCATCTCCTTCATAAATTTTTTGTAATTTGTCCTATATCTCTTTTGTTGAGGAAAAATGCATGACTTTGGAAAACACTAATCTTGCTAGACCACACGAAATTACATTCTTGGCTTTAGATTTTTTGTCACTAAGTCTTATAGAAGTTGGAAGTACAGGTGGGATTTCTAGAGCCGTTTAACCATTTTCAACTACACTCCATACTTCAAATCCAAGATACATCAGAAAATTTTTCATTCTTATTCTCTAGAATGCATAATATGAACCATCGAAGAATGGAGCTTTGTTTTAGAAAAACCTTCCTTATCCATGTGTGTTGCAGTGATTCATCTTCCAATGGTTAGATTGGTTCTGAAGGAATCTGCTCTGATACCAATTGTTGACATACTTATTTATATTAAGAGGGGGTGGGTGAATCAGTATAAGACTATATTTACTCTTTGTACAAGTATTTCACCAATCATAAACAATTAATGAGAAATGCACATTCAAACATATAATTCACAGTACATGGAGATTTAACATGGAAACCCAAATGAGAGAAAACCACAAAATGTTTATTTATAATATCTTGTAGGAACCAACCTACTTAGGAGACACTAATATTCTCTCCCAAGAACCAACTCAAAATTAATGTTTCCAGGCACCAACCTACAAGAGACACCAATCCGCTTGATTGAGCACCAACTCAATTCTCCCTATAGAAACTAACCTACAACTTCTTTATTTGTAGGAACCAACCTACAAGAGACACCAATACCCTTATATAAGCACCAAATTGACCCTATATGTAAATACTAATTTACTGAAATGTCAATCTCCTCGATTCGTTGACAATACCAGACTATCTCTTTCCTTCAAGCTTTTACCTACACAAATCTGTTTCTCTGTCTCTTCTATCACAGTTCTCGATTTGCATGGTTCCAGAAGTTCCTTTTTCCTTGCACCTCCCAACCACCCTTAGAAGATATCATTATCATCCTTTCATTATGTAGGTATCCTTGAACCTCCAAGACTCAGAGCTTCTTTTCCATTATTCTTATTTATGCCTTCACTCTTCCATCACTTCTCACTTGCTCACACACTTGAGATGAATTCTAACATACTTATTTATACACTTTATACCTCCATGACTTTGTCCACATACAAAAGTATGTTCATGGAGTCAGCTATAGATCTCCTCAAAACCGGGCTGCAACATTTCTTTGAAACTGAACTTCAATTGCCTTTCATCGCACACCATTTGCTTCTCTAAACATAGCATGAACCATGATGCTTAGCAGTCGTCGAATCTCACTAAGATTCAATCTTCATCATTTATTTATTTCATTATCCACCAAAACACACAATACACCCTCAACGCTCAACATCCATCCAATATATCCTTGATTTGATCTCGACTGTCGATCTTCTTTAGTACATTGGGACCACATGTAACCAAAATGCACAACCATCATTCGATATGTACCTTCGTTCAATATCAATCGTTAATCTTGTTCCTTATCCACCAAACACTCCATTCCACCACAATGCACAACAATTTTTAGATCAGATCTCTTGGATTGATCTCAATCATTGATTTATTTATTGTCCAAAAAAAATCCATGCAATCACAATGCACAACAATTGTCATTCGATCATATTCTTAATTAAATTTCAGCCATTGATCTTATGCAACATAGCTTCAATGCCAACCTTCCAATTTGAACTTCATATTAATCTCGACCGTTGATTCAGTTCTCACATGGTTTAAACCTTTAGCTCATAGTTGTCGTCCGATCATATCTCAGGTTAGTCTCAGTCGTCGATTTTTTATTTTGATGGTTTCACCGCAGGTCTAAGGCATATCTTTTCATACCTCAGCAGCCTCCAAAATTCACCTTCACATTTCACCACACTTATTTTTCACCTATATTTAGAATCATTTCCAATCATTTCTCTGTGGGTCTAAGGCATATATTTTCATACCTCTGTGGCCTCGAGAATGCACCTTTGTGTTCTGCCACACTCATTTTTCACCTACACTTAGATGCATTTCCAAGAATTTCACCATGGGTCTATGAGACATTGTGAGTCATCTGATTCTCACCCTCTAGACCATCTGATCTGTGACACACGGTGACCTGCTAGGTTGTTGGATCTCTCATCCTCTAGTTTGTTTGATCTGTGACAAGTGGAAACCTCTTGCGTCATCTGATATGGACTCTGATTCAATCTCGGTTGTTGATTTTATTCATTTTGATGGTCTCACTGCATGTCTAAGCCTTTTCCCGATTCACTTCTCTATCTTTGTGACCTCGTATGTCTGACCAATTGTTCTTGGTAATTAGTCATTTCTTCGAAATCTCTTGGTACTTAGTCATTCTCGATTCTTATCCAATTCTTGAGATTTCTCCGTGAGCCGTGGGTCTACAATATCTTCAGTTCTTGTGAATTTTTCCATCTAACTGATCCATTCTTGAAATTTATCCATTTTCATACTCCTACCATGAGTCTCTTATACTTAGTCATTTTTCGACCTTTCACCATGGGTTCGCGAGACATCTTCATCTATTCTTCAATTTGTCGACTTCGTCCGTTCAACTGATACACTTTTGATACTTAGCCATTTATTTTTTTCAAGCTCAACATTACTCATATATGTAACATAATTATTTTTTCCTCCTTGTACCTCTGCATGGAATTCATAAACCGTCCTTCACTATTGTTCAAAATTGTAAAGGTATTCGTCTAGATTTTTCGTGACTCAACTTCTTGTTATATTTATGCATCACTATGTTCTTAATTCAAGGTAAACATACAAAACTCTTTCAGAAATTCAACAACACACAGTCATATTTTGCACTTAAAGAGACATCATCACACGTGGGAATTCTCTACTTCCTCTGTCTATCTGTGGATTCATGTTACTCGTTTTGGATCGATCCTTGGACCTGTCATTTTGTTCCTTGATTTCTTCAGGGTCAATCTTTTCCTTTTTTCCTTCATTCACAAAGATACACGCAAGATACTTATTGATTTCCTCTTGGGATGTAACAATTTTTATGCTTCCTCGATCTGCTCTTCTCCCTAGCATTGACAACATTCAATCTTCCTCTACCTATGATATCAATGATATCCTTTGACATCAATGACAACATAATTTCCAAGATGATCGGTGACCTATTGTTGAGAACTAAAACAACAATGTATACAATTGGGATGAATGTCATAGGTCTGCAACTAGTTTGTGTTTAATTAAATATAAGTGCCATGTCTTTGAATGTTTAATTTTTTTGTCTAATATGTTTTAATGTGATTTTTTTCCTGTTTTGTCTAATTGAATTGTCTGCGCATTGCATTGAGCTTAGCATGCTTTAGTTATTCATATACATAATTTATGCATGGTATGGTTTTCTTTTTGCGTTGAATAATTGTAACAAAAGTGTTATAGAGTCATGCTGGGAAACATTAATGATGGATTCATAATGAAATTTTATGGTAGCATGCCTTAGCATGGAGGTTGGGGACACCACAAAGGGGTATTAGAGCAATATCAAAGTGAAATTTTGTGTAGCGTGGCCCAGGCAGGGACTTGGCTATGTTACATTTTGGTACTAGAGAATAGGTTGCAACAATTGGGTTGTATGGGTCGAGACGCAAGCCAAAATTAAGGAAATCACATAGCCTTCATGGTGAAGTTAGGTGCAATTGAGCAAAAAACCCCATTTTTCTAGTGAAATTGAATGAGAAATTGATGCAAGAATGCTAAATTTTCTAGTACAGAGGTCGAATTGACTACATAAGGCCTAATTTTTCCATGAGAATATAATTCCTAGAACTTCTGTGGTGGTTGGGAAGAAGAATTTCAAATTTTAAGAATTTTTGGAAAATTTGAAATTATAGAAAATTTGGGGATTTTCTGTACTGATGACATTAGGATGACTTGGGGGTGATAGGTGGAAGTCAAAGGAAAGATGGTGATTGAGTGGGTCTGAAAATTTAACCTTATGTGCTGACACATCATACCTCGAGACTAGAGGTTGAATGGAAGAACTAGGGATTGAAACCCAGACCATCGAGAAATTTGAAGATACGGAGGTTCCTAAAAGTGAGTCCTTTGAAAAATCCATATCACAGATCCTGAATTCCTTTGGAGATTAGCGATGGAAACCTCGTGGTGGAACTGAGACCTCAGGACAAGGCTAAGTAGTTGTTACCTCATCCAATGGAATTATGACATCTAGACTAGCGAATATATGGATTTCTTGCAAAGGAGGAATTTGTTAAAAGCCTAAATTTTCAGATGTGGGAACCTAGCATTGACGGGTATGAATGGACTATAAAGTAGATGAGGGAGAATGCTTGATGGAATGTCCCAATTAGACATATTCTTGTTTGGTATAGCGTTTCCCGCGAATATATAGGCCTTGTTGTCACTCAGAATTAAAAGAAGAAAAGGGAAAAAACAATGAATTGTCCCCAAAAAGTTCTAAATAATTCTAAGGCTACTCTAACTATAAGTAAACTAATCTAAACTAACTAATTCTAATCTATCCTGGGATAAAAACTAGAAAAGTGAGTACAACGAGAGATAATATCATTAAAATCAAAAAAAACATTTCATATAGGATAATGATATGTGATAGAAACAATGTTGCAAATACACAGACAATTAGTTGTACAATGCATCTATAACATCATTTATGTGCCCATAAGGAAACATGTGACAACATGAGAAGACATAACATAGTGCATAAATAATTCGTATAACAGAATCCTATCTACTCAAGAAAAATACAAATGAACAAATAATAGTATCCAATGCATCCATCAACATCACAGATTTCTGAAATGCCTCCCGCTCTTTATTACTAAGAAAATCATCTTTTGTTACAAAGGGAAAAAGTCATGATCTATCCTATCAGTTCTCTTTTATAAGACAAAAGAGTGACCATTCAGTTTTCATGGCCTTTCGTTTCATTTTCCTTACATTTATTTTCTAACATTTCAAAAATGAATATTTGAGCATTACAAAGAGAATTTGAATAGATTCACGAGTGATCATTTTCGCCCTCAGGAAGTTTGCAAATGATATTTGTTTAAAAACAATCATTGACTATGTCGATTGGTGTTATCTTCGATTCCTCAAAAGTTTCCGGGTGTTTCTATCTTTTTCCTACTGAATGAAATCATTATGGATTATTCTCCTCTATCTCAACGTTCCATCGAGCTATTGTTGGTTCAATTTTGTTTCCTATATCTTGAGATATAGATGTTTGAAGTATGCATAGTGGGTTCTTCATCTGAGTTCATATTCCTTCTGTGTTTTTCATTTTTGGAACTTTTCTTCTCAGCATCAACCAAAATTGTTATCCCATCCTATTCTTCTCTCCTCCATCTTTCCATCAAGCCCTCCTAGGACTGATTTCGTTACTCATAGCTCCAAATACGACTGTTTAAAGTTGGTATGGCCAATCACCACCCAAAATATGTGGGTGTCCTTTTTCTATGTTTTATGATGTCTTATATTAGTTTTTATTCCTACAGACCTATACCATTGTGTTCCTTGTCTGATAAATTTCCAATGAGGTATCACGAGCCTCATTTTGACACCTTTAGCAAAATTTATGGTTATTTGATAATTGTCACTCAACAACCATTTATTGAGCTCGTAAGTTAATCTAGACCATTGATTCTTGAGCCTGCAAAATAAAAATTTCACCTACATAAAATATCCACTCTTAGCGATGAAATGACTTAGCCCCTATGGACAGTTGGAAAAGAACCTGAGCAGTATGGGACCCACGGCTTGTAGCATGATTTTTTCCATTTTTCCTTTTTTTTTTTTTTAATTATGAAAAATATATAATAAATAATTAAATTATTTACATTATTTTACAAAGTTAAAATCAAAATTTACCCTTAATTAATGAAAAAAAAAACTACTGAAATTACCTTGCCCTCCACCAGATTTGAACTTGTGACCTCTGTGGAGGAAACAAACATTTTTAACCATTAGACCAATTCATGTTCCTTATTTATCTATTTTATGAAAAACTTAGTTAATCTATGAAAATTAAAAATAAATTTAAATAAAAAATAAAAATATTAAATAAAATAAATAAATAATAAAATCAAAATAAAATTCAAATTAAATAAATGAAATAAACAAAATACAAAACAAAAAAATAAAATGATAAATGAAAAACAAAAAAATAAAATATAGTAAGTTTCCCCTCCCCTCATAGTCATCGGGATTATCCCATGGTAGGCTCATAATTCACTCCCCAAGTCTCGACCACTACAAGCTTATCACCGATCACCTCACAACACTCTCCCCCAACGACCTGATGTTTAGTCCCCACACCCCAAATATGTAATAAAATAATGCACACTTTTAAAAACATAATATTAAATAATATTTATAAAGCACGTTCTTCAAGGGATATTAGAATAATATTTTAAATGTAAATTTCTTAGGTGTGGTCGTCGACGATGGGCGTATCTTCGTCAAGATTTTTAAAGAGGTAAGTGTGGTAGTCTTGAGTTGATTTGTTGCCGACGACGACGTCCACCACCAACTCAGGACCAAGTCTTAAACCAATTAATAAAACCTTTAAACCATTTCTCCTTGTCTCATGGTGTATGAAAAAAAATGTTTCCCTTTTTGTGCACATTTTCCATTATTGTTTAGTTAATGTTCTCATACAACATTAAAATATTATGCATTACAAGTTAAATAATTTCCAAAAATCCCTATAATATAGGAAATTCTTATTTTCTAGGAAATCCCTATTATAGGGAGAACTAGAAAATAGGACCTGGGAATAAGAGGTGGAAAAGGGGAAAATAATAAAGGTAAATTTTATACAATTTAGGTTTTTGTAAAAAGTAAAAAAAAACTAAAAAGTGAAAATAAAAACGTAAATTGATTTGACGAAAAATATGTATATGTTAATTAGGTTAGTTTATCAAACATTTATAGTTAACAAAAGCCTGATGGGTTACCTCAAGTGGATGCGTGTTGTTGTTTTCTCAAATGAGGTTCAGGGGTCGAATCCCTAACAAGGAGCCTGTTTAGGGCCTCACTTAATGTCTCCACCGGGTTAGGTTTCCCGTGCTGTATTCTCAGGAAAAAAATATATAGTTAAAAATAATAATTTAAATTACAATAAAAATACATAAAATATAAATATTTACAAAATAAAACAATAAAATTAAAATGAAAATAAAGTAGAATTAAAATAAAAATCAAATAACATCTATCGATCTATATATAATTAAAACAAAATATTAATAAAAAATATTTAATTTTTTTATAAAATAAAATAAAATAATTACAAATTAGTAAAATTTAGAGTAATTTAGACAAATCGAGGTTCCATGCCCCCTAAGTCGATATTAGGGGCCAAAATTCAGAAAAAGGCGTATAGGGTGGTATTCATGAAACCAGACGCTATGGAGATGAGCGAGGACAAATTTGATTGAGGATGTGGCAATTCGATTGAAATGAAGGGGAAGAGACGAAGGAGAAATGATGACACTCCATGCGACGATTTAACGTTGCATGTAGCAACAAGTAGAGAAAGAAGATCGATCCTAACCCAACATACTAAACAAGCTACTCCACTCAATATGTGCACCTCGGAGAGATGACAAGCTCAAATTGCAAGAAGAAGGAGCGCCATCAATTCCAAGAAAAGGTCCTTATGCCAAACTTTATCGGTGAGTGCGAAAAATAACTAACAAGTATGAGGAGACAACTAGACAAGGACTTTTGATAAAGAGAAAGAATGGGATTTTGGTGTGGGATTTGGAAAAAAGGTGAGACCAAGAGAGAGCCTAGTATAACACAATATGAAGTGGTTTGAGGACATGCTCGTAGGAAGGTGGGTCTGATAGCCTTGGGGCTTCAGACCTCGAGGAAACCGTAAGTGAAGGTAATTTACTTCCCAACAAGGAGAATCCATGTAAAGAATCAATGTTGAGGGTGTGGATAAACATCAAGAGATTCCCCCATAGGCTTCTTAAGGCTAAAGCAGTCACATGAATAAAGTGTCTCTACAAACCTGCTCCTGCAAGACAAAGAATGAGAGCAACCATGCAATCAAAAGAAGACTAGACAATATAATAAGAAATATATTCCCTGACTTTAAACCAAATTATAAGAGAGTGTTAGGTTCATTCTGTTAAGTTTTGGCTCAAGCATGAGGTTTATTTCATTTTCTTTTTAACATTACTTGAACCATACACAATGACTGCAACAACAATAACTAGTTGCAGTAAACCAAGATCACAAGATGAATAAACATGCACAAGAACACAAGAAATATCTTGGGAAACCCTTCTACACAAGGGAAGAAAACCCAACAATCCTTTGTTCTATTCTCAAGAGAAGATCCCCCATCTACTACCAAACCTAGCACACAAAAGGGTGTTGCTATGACCGAGAAAGCTAACTCTTAGAAAAGTGTGAGCTGCATTTCTCATAATTTCAGACCTCAACTTTTGAAATCATGAGATAACACAATGATAAGTGTGTAATCCTTAATGGGGATTCACTTTTATTTATACAAAACTCATCACATCAAATGATGTGTCTACTGGCATAATAGGGCCGACCTATACAACATAATAATATAATAAATATAATTAATAATTACAATATTAATTATCTTTACATGGTGGGGTTGACTTGTACCCTTTACATCATAATTAGGGTTACAAGAAAATATTACACTTAGACAATATAGCAAGGGATCCATACATCCACTAGTTCTCAACCACTAGGGACATGTCCATATGTGCTCAGCCATAGGAACTTCATACTCAAATAACTCATCTGGAGTACCACATTGTCTCAATTCTCACACAGAGGAGAACGATACACCCATCACATGAACACACCCAACCACTGGGGGAATAATCAACTCTCTAGAGGAGAACGATGCCCCAATCACTGAGGGATGACTCAACTCTCACACAAACGAGAACGATGCCCCATCACATGGGTATGCCCAACACTAGCCTCCCTCTTAGGTCGAATCAACTTAGTCTCAGAGGAGAACGTATCTTGGAGTATGTCTCACGGTGCTGCAATCATCAACACTCCCTCTCAGCTAGGGAGGCATTCTCCACTAGGCCAAGTCTCTCATGGAAGTAGTCAAACTTCGTCTTGGCAAGTGGTTTGGTGAAGATATCTTCAATTTGCTCATGTGTAGGAAGGTATTTCACGTGTACTTCTTTCCTCTGCACCATGTCTCTGATATAATTGTATTTGATCTCAATGTGTTTCTATTTATCGTGAAACACAAGATTCTTTGAGCTTCACATAGCTCTGGTTATCACAATCAATAATGGTAATATAGGTTTGGATCAACAAGACTCTTGTTGAAGCCCAAACTCATTTGGAATCCATCCATCTTCTCATACCAAGCACAAGGTGCCTGCTTTAGTCCATATAGGGATTTCTTCAACCTACACCCATGAGATTTCAGCTCATGTATCACGAATCCATCTGGTTGCTTGATGTAAACATCTCAATATCACCATTGAGAAAGGTTGTCTTTACATCCATCTAATGTAGTTTCCAACCCATGGATGTAGCTAGTTAAATGATAGTGCAGATGGAAGTATATCGGGCTACATGAACAAATGTCTCCTCATAATCAATTCCCTCCACCTGTGAGAATCCTCTGGCCAAAAATCTTTCTTTGTACTTCTCGACTCTTCCATCAGTTGCATGCTTCATCTTATAGATCCACTTGGAAGTCACTACAAACATCCCTTATGTTCTCAGAACAATATCCCACACATCATTCTTCATGATGGACTGATACTCTTCTGTCATGGAATCTTTCCATACCTGCT
>SNQJ01S0147039.1:0-23815 GCA_010110895.2 Picea sitchensis | reverse complement strand
ATTACTTTTTAAATTCAACGCACATTTCTTCCATTGAAAATTCTCCCGACCTAACATGTGATAATGAAGTTATGATAAGTATTTCATCCTTCATTCCTTGTATTGATCCCCAAGGTGTTATAGTCATATCATCTAGAATATTTTTTATGTCAGGACCTGTCTTACATGTGCCACATATCAATGGTTTAGCCTTCTTAACTCTCTAATTTTTTATACTAATATTTTCCCATAGGGTGAAGATCTCATCTATCAAATCCCATACCTATCCAGTTCTAAATCTCAATTGAAAATAGTTATCCACGGCTCTAAACATATCACTTCCTTTGCGATTTTTTTCTTTTGTATTTTCATGATCAAGTGGGAATCCTATTTCCATACAACATTGCTTCTAAAACTTGACATCAACATTTGATCTCTCCCCACGACATATTTCAAAAAACTCATTATGGATAAATCTCACCATTTGAATGAAAGTCATGGACATTTTTTACTCATTGTTTGTGTTATGATCCCATGCCAATAAATTTGCTTATGAATATCCCAAGAGGATTATTGGGATATTCTTGCATTAATTCTCTTCTAGCCTCTATAGAATGATTTCCTCCAATCACATAATATTTGCAGTCAAAACATTTTGATCTACCAAATTATTTCCTCGTAGGAACTTCCATTGGGTCAACAAGAACTAGGTAGTCAACCACATGCGCATATGGATTGTACCTAATCAATGCTTTCAAATTGTGAATATGCAAGTGATGCGGTTTTATAATTTGATATTTTTCTTGCCCTTCTGTGGGTTTATAAAGTTGTTTCACATTCAACTGAAATGTGTGGCCATCATCAACTAAGCTCATCATCATCAATCTATTTTGAATGACATTTTGTGTTGTTTTCGTAATACCATCCTCTAGATCAGCACCTGGTGTTATTATTTCTCTACTACCTTTAGGAGTTTCACTATAATACTCTGAGCTAACGATGGCTTCTTGAACATCATCAACATTTGTTTTCTTCCTCTTGTGATTTAAATGTGTTTCATCTAAATCAACAATTTCTTCATCATCAATAGGAATGGACTCGTCATCAGCTATCACTTTTGCATTTATCTTGTTTATTCTTTTTGCGAGAAGTAGTGATAATGTCATTGGGACAAATCTCAACAAAATATTCATTTGGAGTTTCCTCATTTTCAAATGTAACCCTTTTAGGATTTCTAGAATGAGGATTTTTATTTCTTCTTTCATGTTCTTCTCTGTCTACTCTTGCAGGTTCAACCTTCGTTACTTTTTGTTTATTTTTCCTTCCTTCTTATGTCTTTTCAATATGAAAAATGTTGATGACATCCATGATATTATTCTCTATAGAGTAAATCCCCACTAACATATGTGAAAGTCGTTTAGCAAAATCCTATAAAAATAAAATATAACATTTTCATGTTAAATAAAATTAAAAAAATTACCATGATACTAAAAATAATAAACGACACAATAATAAAAATAAAAAACTCACATTGCCTTTCTCAATGTCATCAACGATGGATGCACATAATTTTGAAAAACATGCATTCTTTTTATAATTGCTCAATTTGAAACAATATCTAAACTTTATATAAGTTATGCATTGTTTGACAAGTGCATAAACAATATCTATGGTTGTCACCAAACATATATCTCGTAACAAGCCAAGTGGTTGATAATTTCCTTGCACATGTTCTAATCATAAACAATACAAATATATATATGATCTCCATTGTTGTCTTTCTTGTCTTTAACAAACCAAGAATATTTCAGTTTGTTTTCACCTTCCACAGATTTCCACTCTCTAACATTATTCATTTCCCTTGATAGCCCAAGTGTTATGTTATCATTTTGTTGCATAGCATTCATGGAGGTTCCAGTTGCAATTTTGGATGTCATTATTGCAGGTCGTGATCCAAATATATTCATAGATAATCTCTTTCTTGCCATTTTTCCTATAAGATAAAAAATAAAATTAGGCCTTTTACATTAAAATAAACTAAAATATATATATTAAATATCAGAACTAATTTTAAAAAATAATTAAAAAATTTGACCCATGGAGTTATTAGGCTTATGTCGGGATCGTCGCTGGGGGGTTGGGGCGATGTTGTGCATCACCCCAGCCCCCACGGCCAAGCCCCGAGCATTGCCCAGCAACCACCATGGGCCAAAACTAAAAATATTTAAGTAAAAACAATAAAAATCTAAATTCTTTTACAAAACTATACCTAAATTTGACCTTTTTTTTCTTCTGTTTTTCAAAAAATATTAAGAATTTTGTTAAATTTTTTTGAAAAAAGTCTCATTTTTTTTAAAAAGTTGTGATTTTTTTAGACAAATTAGAAAACATCTAAAAAAATTGAAGGTTTTTTAATTTTTTGCATGAAAAATTATTATGTGATTCAAGCTAGATTATATTTTGATTTGTTCTCGATGTTTATCCCTTGTAGCTTGCTCCAAATCCTTTAATGAATATTGCCCAAGATATCACACAATGTAAAAAGACAAAACAAGACTGTGTATATAACATGGATGATATAAATTATTTCTTGTATAATGAATGTGGGATAAATAAAAATTAGGTATATTGTCTACATATATGCCTAAAATTATATGGATCATCACTATGTTTAATGAATGTGGGATAAATAAATAAACATGAGAAATATTGTAATTAACAATTAAATAACGAAATAAAAGAGTAAAAATTGTTTTTAATTTTTAAGGAGAAAAATTGGGGGGNTGGAGGGAATATTTTGGGGGGGGGATTTTGGAGGGAAAAAAATTTCGGGGGGGATTTTGCAGAGAAAAATAATTCGGGGGGAATTTAGAGGGAAAAGATCATTCTGCAAGTTATAAGAATGTCATTGGGAGGGTGAGCATTTGTATCAATCTATGTTCTTAGAGAGAAGGGATGGCTTCGTCAGATAAATAAGATTTTATTTCTGAGACATCAACAAATGGTTTGCATACCTCTTCTGTTGGGACTAGGAAATGTGATGGGAATGCTTGAAATGCAAATGTGGCATCATATTTTTCAGCTAGTCATAAGTTTGATTATAGTGCAAGCAATGTTATTCACCATGTTCCTCGTGAAAGTCTTAAATCATAGGACTTTGAAGGCATCAATGATGAAGAGGAGGAATATGATGGTGATAAATTTATTCAGGAATTTAATAGTAATGAAAATAATCAAAATGTAGGTCGAAGTGGAGACTATTATCAACGTTTAAATGATTGGGATGAAAATTTTCCTCCAAGTGAGGAGTTTCAAGGTACCGATGAATATTTCCAAGGCACCTATGAATATGATGAAGAATTTCCCTCAAGTGGAAATTTTAAAAGTAGTGAATATGATTATGACAATGGTGGACACTCTTTCCCGAGTGGGGAATTTAAAGACAGCAATGTTGGTGATGATGAATTTCCTCCAAGTGAGGATTTTGAAGGTACTGATGAAGATTTTCCTCCAAGTGAGGATTTTCAAGGCACAAATGAGGATGATGAAGAATTCTCCCCAAGTGGGGATTTTAAAAGTAATGATGAAGATTATGGCAATGCTAAACAGTATTTCCCGAATGAGGAATTTAAAGAAAGCAATGTTGGTGATGATGATTTTCCTCCAAGTGAGGCTTTTCAAGGTATCGATGAGGATAATTAAGAGTTTCCTCCAAGTGAGGATTTTCAAGCCAGTAATGAGGATGATGAAGAATATCCCTCAAGTGGGGATTTTCAAAGTAGTGAAGATGATTACACCATTGGTGGACACTCTTTCTCGAGTGATAAATTAAAAGGAAACAATGTTAATGATGTTGATTTTCCTCCAAGTGAGGATTTTCAAGACACTGATGAAGATTTTCAAGGCACTAAGCGAGATGGTAAAAAATTTCACTCAAGTGGGGATTTTGAAAGCATTGAAGATGATTATGTCAATGGTGGACACAATGTTGATGATGATTTTCCTCCAAATGAGGATTTTCAAGGTATCGATGACGATGATGGAAAATTTTATCCAAGTGAGAATCTTAATGACATTGACAGTCTTATGGGTGATGATGATTTTCCTTCAAGTGAATATTTTCATGGAAGATCCAATGACATTGGTGAGGATAGTAATCATGTTTCTAGTGATTTTGAAATTCCTCTCATGAACGAGATTATCAATGAAGATTATGGACCTAGGAATGAATATCATGTTTTCAATCATTCAGCTGCAACAAATCAAGATGATCGACATTCTCTAGTTCAGTCTCCTGACAATGTTTTGCTTGATATTCCTTCTAGTGATAAGGAAAATCCTTCTAGTGAGGAGGATGAAATAGTGGAGACATTGCAAAGAAACATTGTGTCTAGGACCAGGACTAAACCTTTTTATATCAATCCAAATCATTCTAGTTATACAAGTTCTACGAAAGAATTTCTCACTAAATCAATTTCCATAAGTGAATTGATTTCAAGTGAATGTTTTCAAAAGAATTGTTTGAAAAGCATGGAATACATGTATGTCTTGAATAAAAGGAAGACATATTTGTCAATGAATAAGAGCATGCAAAATTCATATTTTATGGGGTGCATGATATCCACCAATACATGATATGATTATCGCATTGGGAATATTTTACTTTGCAGAAAGCCTTTCAAAAAATTCACTCAATTGGTAATCTTCGTCTATCAAGAATCCAAATAAGGTTGGAAAAAGATCCTTCATTTTATTCAAAGGTACATCATGGACAATAGAGAGGTCCATTGAAAAACACTACATTGTCATGGATGTGTGATTTATTTTCCAAACATGGAGAGTGTATGCCAGATAGAGACACATTACATATTCCAGATAATTTCTCAAGGAGGGTAATCTACAACTTGTACAAAGGATATGTTGAAGGTGTTGAAGGAAATAATAATTTTATTACATATGCAAATTTTACAAGAATATGGAAGAAACAATTCAACAATGTCTGTATTCCTAAGAAGTCGAGGATGGGGATTTGCAGTATATGTGCTACTCCTAAATCAAGAAGAGATAAATCTGAAGGGAAAAAATAGGTATGTATTTACTATTTTTTTTTTTTTAATTAAATAGTTATCAAATATGAAACATATGATCAATATTTTCATTTTATGTCATGTGCATATTCCATAGTCAAAGCACTTCAAGAACATCGGAATCAACAATAAAGTGAAAGGAAAAAGTTTTACAAACATCGAAAGAAGTGTTATGATGCTCCAAAAGAATATTTAGGTATGATAATTGATGGCATGGACCAAAAGAAAACACTGCTACAACATTTTTTTTGTACACCCAAAAATTTACAGGAAGAGAATTTCATACAGTTTCACTTCATTGGTTGTATGGTTTTCAATGGAAAAATGTGTCCAAGGGTTTACTTCACAGTGCCAAATATTCATAATGATGCAAATATGACCATCACCATAATTCATCATGTGCTCACTCACTGGCATGGAAATATTCCTCAAGTTCTCTATCTACAATTGGACAACATTAGTCGTGAAAATAAAAATCAAATTGTGTTTGGATATCTAAGCATGCTTGTTGAAATGGGAATCTTTAAAAAGGTGAAAATTGGTTTCCTTCTTGTTGGACACACTCATGATCATATTGATCAAATGTTCAGTCATTTTTTAGTAACATTGAAGAGGGAAAATGTTAGAAGCCTACCATCATTGATTAAATGTATTAAGAAAGCATACATTCTAGAGCTTGTTTTTCATATATTAGAAGAAATTGTTGACATGCGAAGATTTATTCAGGGATCGCATCATGAAGAAAAATGTATTGAGAAGCTTAATGACATTAGCTTCCAACATCAGTTTTGTTTCAAAAAAAATGATGGGAAAACACTTATACGGGGAAAGAAGTATTCAACTACTACAGAATGGGGGCCTTCATCAGGTTTAGCATTTTTGAAGTTCATTCCAAATCGTCCAATATTTGCATCAAAATTATTATTATTACAATCAGTTTCTGAAATCCATAATGCAAGGAGGCATAATAGAGATGTAGATTATTCTAAATGCCTGGAAGAAATAAAAAAATCCATTAAGGATACATAAGAGTACTTTGATGGTGTTGATTCTGTTTGGTGGGAGTATTTTTTCAACAGTCAAAGTGACATAATTTCAATCTCAACAAATGAAGATACATTGTTGAAGACTCCATTTCATTGGCCACAAAATATGCCAAATGAATCTGAAGAAAGAAACATTGTTAAAGTTTAACAAGAATATCAAGGTGCTATTGAGTTTACACAAGCAGAGGAAAGAGAAATGTATATTGGTTCGCGAAGGTCATGTGCACAACGTGAAGCCATGGAATACCTTTACAGGGGTTCAGTACAAGATATTAAGGATGGTAGCATGATTGCAGTCTTAGCAACTTTAGATCCACATGGTTATCCATTATGGATTGCAAAGGTTATAAAGATTGAGAAAGAAAATGATGATTTTGTTGTAATTGAAGTGCATTGGTATGCAACAAGTACATACCCATTCAATGGTGTGTACAAGACAAATATGGTGGTTGAGAAACATGTCAATAGAAAGAGAAAAATAAAGGGTCGAAATAAAACTCGTTGTCACACTGACCTCTTAAAATTAGATTATGTTGACATACTTTTTTATGACTTCAATTTGACAAAGAGAGGAACTCTTCTCTCCAAGACAACAGAGATGACAAGGTATCAATTTCACCATCTGAATCCTTCTAGAAAAAAAATTATAGAGAAAATGGTAAGATGGCCTGTAAATAGCATACCTTAGAACACATCTCCAAAAGACTTCATCCTCTCTTGAAATCCAGCCTTCTTTTCTTCAGATTTCCTCTGAAATTAGACTTGTGTGTATAATGAATGTACAATTATATGTATTTATACCATTGATGTCACTTCCTTTTAACATTAGGGCTGAACTGACACTTTCTTATTTTGACAAATCCACGATTATTTCCATATCTTCTATTTACACCATTCATGTTTCTTGCGTATTTGTTCCTTTCATAGATTCTGCAATTAATTGTCTTATGTCCAAAATTTTTGCAAGTATAACAATGACCAAAAAAGAAATTTTGATACCTTGGAGTAAGTGACCTTCTTTGTGATGTAGTCCATCTGGGTTCATGATCTACTCTTCTGTGTGATGTAGTCCATCCGGGTTCATGATCTACTCTTCTCAAGTTTCCTTCTAGCTACCGATTGAAGATTCTTTTGATTCCCGGTTGCAGAGGAGTCTCTTGGATATTCGACTTTGTAATCATTCATTCATTCTGGTACTTTGGTCCACTTCTCATTAACTGTTTGTGTAGCTCTTTTTTAAACCTTCTTGTTGGTATTTGAGTATTTTTTGTATGAAGTTTCACCTATGTATCCAAGATGTGTTAAGTTTTTTTGCACTTGAGAGTTTCTTAACCTCTTCCTCAATGAGACAACTTTATTCCAAGTTTCTCACACCTTCTCTTCTCTTCTTTCTTCATCATTTTGACATTCCTTACTTCTCCGATTCTTCTTTCTTCTTTGAGTAGAGTTTTCAAGGAAATTGTTTCTTCTCTTAGTTTCTCAAAGTCTTCTAATTGTTTCTTCAAGCTTACAACTGTCTTTCCACAACTACCCAATTCACTTCTTAGTTTTCTATGCGTGTCTTTGAGCTTGCTATTTTCAATCTCAACGTGCTTCAATTTTTTAAGATTCTCATCTTCTTGTTGAATAATTTTTGCTTCATGATTTTCTTCTTCTTCATTGGAATTTTATTCTTCAGTGTCATCTCTTTCAATCCTTGGATGAGGACATCCAAATTCAACATGTCCTACTCCTTCACAATTAAAGCAAAAGAACCGACCTCTATTTGCTTCTTTGAAATCTGAGATGTTGTAATTTGCTTCAACTTCTTCTTCTACTACTACTTCTTCTCTTGCATAAAGGTATTTTAGCTTGTCCCAAAGCTCTTTTGATGATGCACATGATCCCACCTTGGATTTCACTGAATCTGTCAATCCATCCAGGATGGCATCTATTGCCAATTTGTTGTTCCTTTTTGCTTCCTTCTAAGCTGCGGTCTTTGGTTTCTTCAAAGCATTGTATCCTAAAGCAACTGAGAACCAAACATCTGTCGCAAGAGATTTCAAGTAAGTTTCCATTCTATTACTCCAGTATCCAAAATTTCTTCCATCAAATGGTGGAATCCCATTTGGAATTTTGTCTTCCATTTCTGCTTAGGATCTTCCTTCCAGTGGTTAAATTGTACTGAAGGTAACCGGCTCTAATACCAATTGTTGATACTAAGAGGGGGGTGAATCAATATCAAGTACAATTTCAAAACATTTTCAACTTATACTTAAACCATTCAATTATATCCAATGAGCAATTAACAATAGTATAAAAGTTACACCAATACACCATGCACAATATATGAGAAATAATCAATATTTATTGTTCAAGGGAAGTAATGACTTCCACAGGTAACTACAACTTCCAAATATAAAGGGAGGGATAAACCTCGAAGAGGAAGATACAATCCTACAATATCAACAGAGGTTTGACCTCTCCATACTTGCCCCTTCCTTCCACCCAAGAATATATGAGAGATAATAAAACTTTACATTAAATCATCACCATCAACCAACCATCACATAGAACCTGATAATCCTTCATGAGACTTCTTCAACTTCTGCAATTCTTCAATTCTTGGAATAATCTGATCCTGTGGATAATATTACTCAATGTATTCTCTAAAACTCCTCCAAGTTTCACTCCTTGAATCCTCCCCAAAAATAATTTATAGAGAGAATGGTAGACCTTATTCAATTCTGGTTTATTCAAGAGAGCGAACTTGTACAGAATTCCCCTCTCAATATTTAACATCAGATTATGAAACTTGCACACAAGAAACTACATCCCATAATATTTCCAATGAAATTGGTCTCACTTCATTTGGATTCTCTATGAATAAGTTATGATTGTTTTACCCGGAACACCTGCTTATTAACTAGCTTCAGGACTAGTCAAAAACCCTATCTTCCACAGAGTGTATCTCCAAAATTATAGTGAATAAAGAGATGAATTTTTTACCATGGGTACCTAGATATGTCTTCTCCATACCATATCAATTTCACCATATGAATCGTTCTAGAAAAATAGTTATAGCGAAAATGGTAAGATGACCTGTAAATAACATACCTTAGAACACATCACCAAAAGACTTCATCCTCCCTTGAAATCCGGCCTTCTTTTATTCAGATTTCCTCTAAAATTAGAATTGTGTGTATAATGAATGTATAATGATATGTATTTATACCATTTTGTCACTTCCTTTTAACATTAGGGCCGACCTGACACTTTCTTATTTTGTAATTCTTTTATTTAATTATCTTCAAGGACGACATGTACTTCCTTCTTCAATTCACTTTGTCATCTTCAAAAATTCATTTCTCCTCAACCATGAGGATACACATGACGTGCTACTTACCATCGGAAACAACATGATTTATACTATCCATCCATGGGTGTTGTGTCTTCATGTGCACTGTCATTCATGTCCAAATACCTTCATCAATCTTGTGTGGTCCAAAACCAATGACTAGGGTTGGCATCAATGACAACAACCAATCTTCCAACACTTACATATGATCTTACTTGAAGTTATGAATCGTTTTTATGTTTTATGAATTATATGTTTTGATTATGGATAATATAATAAAATTTCTTAGCACATACGTTTTGAATATGGACAATATAACAATATTTTTAAGAAATAATTTATGTTTCATTCAATGTAACATGTGTTTACTTTATATTATTGTTAAAAGTAAAAAAATTATTAAAAAGTGACGTTGAATTTTTAAAGTATATTGTGATATTTTCATGGTATTATGTATTACCTTGTGCTTTAAATGATAGTAAGATTTAAAAAGTAAGCATTAAGGGCTGATTTTATGATTTTGTTTACAGTAATGATGAGTTCTTTTACCACTTTATAAAAATGTGTCATTTTCACACCCCAATTTTAAAATGGGTGCTACCGGTAGAAGTACTTTTCAATTTGATGACTGCTAAAAATACGATTTCAAAATATCTAAAATTTTAACGATTTGATAAAAAATAAAAATAAAAAATTAGGTGTTGATTTTAAGGTTTTTCTGAGCTACTTTCTAAGTTTTGAAGACCATGTTTGAAAAATGTTGTAATTTTGATCTCGTTTAAAAAAAATGGTGCTACCGGTAGCACCATTTTTTGATTTGGGGGTTGATTTTGATATTTTTAATGCAACAATATGGGTTTTTTGGGCCAAAGTTCTCGTTTTGAGGTCACAGTTCTCATTAAGTCGATAACTTTGTTAATAAGCACAAGTGGGAAAAAGGATTCAACATATTATGTAGTAAAATCATGCAAAGAGTTGTCTCGTGTTTAATTGGAAATAAGGATAAGTGGGGAAAATTATTCATTGCAATTGGAAAAAGCATTTTACCTCTTTGACTCTTGAGTCTCTCTAATATCTACCATGGCATGCTCAATATAAGGGATTATGATTGGGTAATGTTATATTAAAAGTAACATTAATATCAAATGAGTTATATTACAATAAATATGGATGAAATTACCACGACAATGAATAAAATTCCACCTATTTTGGTGGAAGAGTATCCTAAGTGTGCAAGGCAATGTTGGTTTCTTTCTCTCTTTTTTAGAATGGTGTTGTTAGGAAATATTCAAGTCCCTGTCTACTAGTATGTAGATTCCAACCATGTAAATGTTATATGCAAGTGCTAAGTTTGAATATGTGATAAGAGCATATTTTCTTTTTTCTTTTTTCTTTTTTTTTCTTTTTTTTCTTTTTTTTTAATGTGAAAGTGTACACTCTAGTTGTGGAAGGGAATAAAATGCAAATGGCATAGTGGCCTGACCAATAGTTATCTAGCACATTGAAATGGGAAATGTTATAAGGTATATTTGACCTAAAATGGTCTATCAAGGTGTTTTCATATGTGGACAATCTATTTGAAAGAAATGGCATGAATCCAAGTAGGCTTCTTTGTGTGGCAGTGTTCGGCAACATGTCAACATTAAAATCCCTAGCTAAGATGAGATTTATGAAAGCTGGGCAGATGGCTAGTGTTTTCATAATTAAGCAAAACAAGTTGTTGAGAGGAGCAAGGAGTGAGTTGTAAATGTTTTTCACATTCATAATTGTCTTACAAAATAAAAATGTGAGCACAGTGACCTTAATGTGGTCTCTAATGTATATGTCATATTTCTTAACCTCAAATTTTTTCTTTGATAATGTTAGCATCTCATGAACACCGTTTGTTGACAAGCAGTGGAAAGTGTTTTTGAATGTTGGGAAAACCATACATTGTTTGTTCTAATATTATTGCAAATACATGGAATCCACATCTATTAGATCATAGTCAACAAGTATTGTATCATAGTATGTAACATCTCGTATGTATCATAGTATGTATCATAGTATGTAACAAGTATGTAACATCCTGCTCTTGCGCGCACTTCGGACGTGACTTATTCTTTAAGGACACTTGCGTGCAAGTTATCCTGTTCATTATATGAGTGATTTCTTCGCTTATGGATTATGATGATGAGATTGTGATTTATGATGTTATGTTATGTTATTATGTAAAGATAGGTGTTATTGACTGGTTTCTCCTGAGTGTGTAGGAATATTAATAGGTTGAGGATGTCGATGGCATCGATGGACCTCCTTGGACTCTGGATCGAGTCAGGGAGTGGATTGTTTATGGTTGCATGTTTTTGTTATTGCATATGTGACATATGATTGATATGATATGATGTTGTTTATGGATCGTTGACATGTTTGTTGATGTTTGCAGGTTGACTTTAGCTTGCTAATCAGACTCACATTTGGATTAGAGGGGTCACACACGACAACCAAAGATATTGAGGGAGAGGTGTCACATCATCCCTGCCATATCCTACTAGCACTCTCGTCATGGCTCGAACTGTAGGTTAATGATTACCTAGTTCGACAGATCCGCGATGTTGTGAGGGATTATTGTGACAGTCGCTCGTGATGATTCTAAAGGGTGCACAATAAGGTAGGGTTCTTATTCCTTATAGGCCCTTAGTCTCCCACAATATCACATGACAAAGTATTGACTCCAGGGGTTTGACGTCTACCAAAATCAGTCAAAAGGTGAGTGGCACCCTTGGAGCATGTAGTGTGTCTTGAAGGGCACATCGCGCAAATAAAACAGGAATGCAAGCGAGTGGCACCCTTGGATCACGTAGTGTGTCTTGAAGGGAACGTCACAATTTTTAACTCTGGTAAGTTAATAAACCTAGTACCTAGAAAATTATGCCTCCTTAGGACCTGGTCGGCCTTAAAATAAATGATGGTATGAGTAAAGTTTAATAACTAATTTTCCCTTAATAAACTTTCGCCAAGCCTAGTGAATTTAAAACCTAGGTCTAAGTAGAAAATGTGAACAAAAAAAAAAAACTAAATGGACATATAACAAGAAGGGGGGGGTAAAGAAAATTCAAACATTAATAATTAAAATAAAATTTTAATGAAGGATTAAATTATTAAAAAGGTAAATTGTTGTTTATATCTAAACTTGATATATTTGAACTAAGAAGAAAAGGGGGAAACTTAAGGAAAAGGGGAATGTCTAACATAGGAGGGAATCTAGTCTTTGGAACCTTCTAATTGTGAACTCAACTAGGTTTTAAGAAAGGCATCAGTCATTTAAGAAATCTAAGGGAATAAAGGGACATCAAGAAGCATTTTTAGGAACGCTTTTAGGTGGGTGAGGGAAATAGGAAAAATTGAATTAATTAATTAATTAATTTTTTGTGCAACTAAGGCATCGGGTGACATGTGTACGGGGGAGGTTTATCCTAATTAAATTTAATAAAAATAATCTAATGAGGGTTTGGGAAACTAATCACTAAGAAAAATATATAAAAGGGATGGCGGAGGAGAATGGAACACGCCTGGCAGGCGTAAGGTTACACTGCCGATATTTTTCTTGATTGATTTTACCTTGTGGGAGTTGGGATGCCCAGCTCGATTAGAGAGTGGTAGCTCAACGTTGCGAGGCGAGCTAGGAGATAGCTTCTTTGGTTTGTGTGCGTGGCCCCTTTGTGGCTCGGGGGGCTCAGGGGGAAGAAGACTACCCCTAGCATTGGCTGGGAGGTACTGGTGAGGTCTCGACAATTAGCAGGCTAGAGATAGGAAGGAGCGCCATTGTTGAATATCATCTTCGACTTCTTCGTCGTCAGTCCACATATTTTTATTGTGATTTGTGTGTGTGTGTAATTATAATATGATTAAACTGTACTCTTGGGTTTGAATTTCTCTGTAAGTTGTATGGGTTTTATGATGTTAAACCTTGTAATATTTCTCCTTTTTTTTGGATTGGGGAGAGACCGCTGCACTATTGTTTTTTCAACTTCCAATTATTTACACTTGAGCTTTCATCCACTGACTGGCCATCTTTTGGACCCATTTCGATTTTTTTTATTGTCTTTGTTATGAGAATATTCATTAAAGCATGGAATTGTTTAATCGTTGATGGACATTTGTAACCAACTCTGAATTCTCCTTGGGCACTCAATTGGAGGCTTACTAGTTTATTTTAAATTACAGTTTCATTGTATTCCACCCCTCAACAATCTTGAGATTTCGCACCTACGTAGATGGAAACCCTAGTGTGAGTTGGCAACCTTTTAACACTATACTAGCCCCCATATATGGAATGGTTGGGTTGTGTGTTTTGAGTTGGCCCTCTATCCGATTGACGTGCCTGGGGTTATGTCCCTTGGCCTTCGATCTTCCATTTGATTTTGTTTTACCCCTGGATTTTACATTACCATGTGACAGTGTTCAGACCAAGAGTAATCTAGAATTTCTTGATGGGTTCATTGCCCCCTTCCTTTTATAACCTTCAACCCTTAAAATTTGAAAGCGCAATAGCATTTAAACTGTTCCCATAACTGAAGTTTCGCTTTACCCGAAGTCTTTGTAATGAATCTTGTATTCCTAGACGAATTTTGGTTGCTTTGAGCGCCTTTTTGCTTCTTTCCAAACGTCTTTAACTGTCTTCACCCTCACAAATGAGTCTTTCCCTCAACGATTCTCATCAAACTTCCTATGTTATTTCATGGAAGATACTCAACGAAATTCGTGGAATAGACCTGCGTTTTTGCATGGGTCTTCCTCAGCGAATTTCATTTACTTACTCTGCAATTTTTTTGGGGATTTTAATCAGCTTTTTGTTAGAGATATTGCTTAAAATAGTAGAGTTGGTTTGGTTTCTTAGAGATTGTTGAGATATTCTCTCAACAACAATCCTCAAAATTAGAAGAAGTTATATCTGAGAACTATCTTGTTAATGTATTTTTATTGAGCATTACGTAATGAAAAAAGTGTGAAGTTTTGTGTGTAGTTGTGTGTCATGTCTCCTCCAAAATTTATCACTTTTCGCACTGATATTGCCCTACGTTTTCCTTAAATTCCCTCAGTGAATTCTTAAAACCGAATTACTAGTTTGTTGGGACTGTTACTCAGCGTTTTCATAAAACTCCCTCTGCGTTTTGCATAGGATATTACCATGGGATCATCATACTCAAGGGTGACTTCCTTAGACTCTCCCTTGGCACCTCGTACATAGGCGCTTCTTTGTGACTGGTAGCATTAGACCTGGCGCCTCGTACATCATGGTCCCTCAAACAATCTCCATCCCCTTTAGGGCTCTAGCACAGACTAGCCAAGAATCTCTCAGTTGGGGGCTCCAAGAAATCCAGTTGCAACAGAAGTGCCCACACAACATTTACAGCATAATTACCAGCTTCAACGAGCTATCTTTGATACCCACTATGGCTACTCGCTCTTTCCTAGCACTAAACTCTAGTTTTTCCTTGCTTCTTTCTAATTGTAAAATTTCTCTCCCCTTTACTTGAATTTCCTTTTTCCCTCTTTTTGCATGCTTTTTTAACTCTCACTCTTCCCCAAAAAATTATTATATTCAATCAATGTTGTTATAACTAGATGAGTTGACTCTCCCACCATCCTCTTACATGAATTCAATAATTGAGTGCTTAATAATTCAAAGGGATAAATATCTAAATGACAAACTAGTAATGAAGGTGGCTTAAAACTCAATGCATGTGGAAACCCCTCAAAACCCCCATTAAGCCCCCTCTCTTATGGAATCATATCCCCTATGAATCTGTCTTTATTCATCTAGTAGCTGACAGTGTATTTCATTTTATTATTTTTCAATGTACAATGTTTACATATTACATCACTTGGCCCCAAACCATTCATTATATTTACAAATATACAATGCTACATCAGGGATCAAAATTGGGGTGTTACAAATTTAATCTTTTATTTCCAGAATGTATAAGATATATTCTAACCATGGATACTTTGATGTTCAAAAATCCAAGCATCACATATGGACTCTGCTTGGTAAAAGTCACCACGGAATATGATATCCACATTGCCAAAAGGATTCGTGGTGATACAAAGGATCTCTCAAGGTATTTTGTCCATATTGCAAAGTATTCAAATACCTATCAACAATATGTCACCGATGAGGACGATGAGAAGATATTCATAATGCATGCTTAGGACATCTAGTGTATTTGAATCCAGGGATGATGTTCTAGAAGTCATAAATACTAAGTGCATGGAATAGTGGGAAATAGCACCACCCACATTGTATGCAGCCTTGCTAGTGTAAGCAAGTATGATTTCTTTTGTTTTCAAAGGATTGTTGGCAATATGCTTGTTGTAGTGGTGTATCAATGCTTGAAAAATGACTTTGGCCATGAATATTTTTCACGTTCCTTTGTCTCCCATGACAAACAAATGAATTGGTGTGTTCGGAAATTGTTTTTTCCTAAAAAAAATGCATTTTCTTATCAATTGTTGGTCTTCATTTAGTTTCATTATCATATTGAAGTAGTGGTCAATTTTGAGCAACAATGGTTGTTTGCTTACCTAGAAACATGTTTGTGGTGTTGGCTCAAATGGAATGGCACTTCTAGCATGTTGAAGGTAATTTTAGATGTCATATTTATCATGTTCATCAAATGTGTTGTTTTTGGTAATGTCAAATTTAATGTCAAACATGGAAGAGAGCTTGTTTTCAATAGTGGAAGAAGCGGTGTCAATATCACCCCATTCAATCTTTGTTCTAGTAGTGAACATGGGCTCAACCTTTTATACATTCATTCTATGAGTCATAAAAGATTCAAACCATGTCTAATGGTTTTCTTTCCTCTTTGATTTCTCGATAAGTGATGAACAACATCATTTTTTCCCTATAGTAACTTTGAGGGTTAACATGTTCGGTGTATCTAACATATCTGATTACATGTTTTTTTCTCATCTTTTGACTTTCCTGGATCCTAATGCATAGCATGCAAAAAGATTCTACTATGAAACCATCCTCAAATGCTTCATGTTGTGCAAGTTATTTGTTAACCACATAGGAACACATAATGTCTTCTGAGTCATCGGGTTCAGTGACAACAAATGAGGTATCTTTAGAATACAAGTTCTTCTTGATGAAGGTGATGTTTTAATAAACATTATTTTCCGTGAACTACAATGCAATGACAATGGAAGGACAATGTGAACTGCTTGTTCACTGGACATTTGTAAGAGCTCCAACAGGATGTTCCCTAGCTTTCATATCACTTGAATAATGTCATATTTTATTTTTCTACTCTATTTGCATATTTTTTCAAAAGTTATATGTTAATGTATGATTGAATTTTGAAATATATGAACTAAAAAATGAGGTGGCTACATAGGCATCAAGTATGAACTATGCATTGGTATTTTCAATCCATAGGTGGGGCACTCGTTTTGTGAAGGGATTGATCCAAGTTTCAGAAGGGAAAATATTCAATAAAATGACAAGGCAAGAAATAAAAGAGTGAACCAAAGTAATGCAATATTCCCAAGACATCCCAAGCTCTTGTAAAAATTTATCAAAGGACATACTTTTGTTGTAACACTTTTCTTGCAAAAGTAGAAAGAGATTCCTTGCTTTCATTTTAGTCTCTTCTCGATCGCAATACATCGGATAAATAATAATAGTTATATCAATTGGAGGAAATGGAAAACCAAACCTGCAAGTTGAATGCTTGTTTTTTTACAATATGCATAGGATGATGAAATTTCACTTTTCTATCTCTTTAGAAAGTAATGTTGAATCACAAGACAATCGTGTCAACGTATTTCTTGATTTCGTCATTTGAGGTATTCCCATATATGGGTGCATTACAAATACATAGGAGACCATTCTCGTGTTCATTACCCTTGTTTTGGAATTTTGTAACAAAGAAGTAATCGATGACTTCTTTGAAAATCTCACTATTGTTTTTAAGTAGCCATAGAAATGCATTGAACTTATGTTTATAGTAACAGCTACAAGTTACTAGATGCTTTCTAATAATAGAATTGATGTTGTCTTCAAGGAGGCTCTCACTAGGTTTGGATGCATGTTTGGAGAGTAACATTTGTAATGCATCACACAATGGCTGTCAAAGGTGACGGGTGCTTGTGAATGTTATAAAAAAAAAATTGAGGGCCTAATTGTTTGATCATTGCAAATTTTATATTTTTTCATGTTTTCAACATAATTGGGTGAAATATGTATGTTTCTAAGGGACCAATGTCCCATGGGGTATTGTAATAATTTAGTCAAGTTGGATGTCATTTTAGCATCCTTGGTGCATAGTTTTTTTCCTTTTAGTTCACCTTTATGTGTGCATACCCATACATAATTGGAAACTTATTGTATAATGATTTGTATTGCCTTCGAAGAAAATGTTAGTGATATGTGTTGCAAAGTCATCATATTTGTGTAGAAGTTCTCATTGGGCTATTTTGTGGTAAGAGAATCACCCAACAATGTCATCAAGGCACCGATAGCCAAAGAACGATATTCTCTCAAAGAAGTGATCCTATAAAATGCTAATTGTGATAAATCCCTCATAAGGTGCAAGTTTTTTGACTTTATCCTCCAATTCATCTATCAATTGGGAGTGGTTAAAATTGTGGACAATTGTTTTAGTTATAGGTTCGAGGGAATTGTCTTATGAGGGAACACCCATATGTTTAGGATAAATTGCATTAGAAGTTGCATTTCTAGCATTCTTTCAAAACCTATTCTCCTAATGTTGATTAAAGACAAGGCATTCATGTTTGTATAATGGCATGTTGCACAATTCATGAAGAGCGAGCATCACAACAATTTGTCTAACATTTCCTAAAGATATGCATTTTTGTACTCTAATTTTCTTTTAAGAACAACAATAACAATTATCAAAATTTTGAAATATCAAGGCAATGAATATTGTGCCAATCAAACTAAACTAATATCTCTTATAGCTAAGTTGTATTATTTGAGAAAAAAAATTCCACAACGAAACAAGTCTCTCTTCCAAGGTAGTTGACCCCTTTACAATGAAAAGTGTTTCATTTCTTTTAATGATGTTAGGTGAACTATAAGGTAAGAATATTTCATTTGACAAAGATCTTTCATATTGCCTACATATTTGATCCCTAAGCAATATGATTTTTGTAGTAGGTGAACTTGTCAGGGAGGTATATCTCATGATACCATGGTTGACAATTTCAACCATGTCTCTTTGAAAATGAGTTTATTCACATATTACACATTCATAGACAAGGGTGTCTAGAATATTCGATAGATAGTAGTATACTACTTTAGTTGCTTACTTGTGCTCCTTGGTTGCTTGTCATTTCAAAGTTTCATTTTCCCTAATTTTTTCTTTTATACAATGGAGCAATTTCCTTTTCTTCACTCCAAGGGCCAAGCTACTTTTTCTCCCTTATTTTTTTATGTGTTATCAGTGAAGGTAGTGGTTACTTGATTGTTGGTTCAATGATAAGTTTTCTCTAAGTTGAGCTTTCAAATAGTGGAACAAAGTTCTTTTCTTTTTTGCAACGGTCAATTTATCTTTTATCCTTTCTTTTATGGGTTATGGTTGCAAGTGGTACAACATGCATTTTTTATATCGTTATAGCATATTGTGTATGTCATGTAGAGGCACATTTTCTGTGGTGCCATATTGTTGGAGCAACAACTCATAGTGCACATGTGGCCAATAGGAAACATCCTGCAATAAGAATAGCATTGTTAATGAACCATAGCTATAGGAAAATTTGTATGCAAACATTTGAGTTTGCACATACCATACATGTATATTTACTACAAGCATTTGATAGTCCCATTATAAAGAAAGATTGCCACCTTCTATTTTTCCTTCATTGTAAGTGGTGGACATATTGCTGCTAAAGGTTTTCCAAGTAGGAGTCCAATGCTCTTCTCCATCAATGCACAACAAGAAATGTTCATGCAAGTATTTAATGGAAACAAGTTGTTGGCCAAGGTAAGCATTGCAAAATGTCTAAGAAGCACACTTTCTCAATGAAGCGATATCATACCCACCCACTAGAAAGTATATAGATTCAAATAGATAATCATGGAAATTATAAGTAAGAATAGGGCATCTTGTGAGTTGTTGATTGGACAATGCAATTCCCAAGGAGCGGTAAATTACTTTCATATTTGATGACCTAATCTCACAATGAGTAAGATAATTTAAAGAAATATTTGTATTCATGGTAAATTGGGATCTTTGTTACAAAATTGGTTCGTAATTCCCAATTGGAGGATTCTAGTCATAGAAAAGTATGGTGTATTGATATCCTAAAATTTGTGGATTGAAAAGAATATATTTTCACTTTCTTGTTTATGACTAGACACAAATTGGAATGGAAAGCCATTTTGCAACCATTTTATGCAAAAGACACACCCCACAAGCTGCATGATCTTAAATGTGGTTGTGGCATGTTAATAGTGACATTCTTTCAAGGTATATTTGACTATTGTCAACTCCATACAATTCCTTCAAGAAAACCAATATTAAGTTCAATGCTTGTGGAGTGGAGGGCGTCTGCATCTTTTTTTCCAAGCATTTTTTGAAATATTCAATAATCCATTGTTGTATTTGAAGTGATGTGAATAAAAAATGAATGAGACTTCACATCAAATAAACAATCCCCAAGGTTGTATATGAATTCCTATAACCTAAAGAAGTTGAATGCAGAAAGAGCAACATCTATGTCTGCTAGTTCATTTTTCTAACAAATTAATAATTTAGATGGAGAACATTTCTCATTGCCATAAGCAATAAGGTGCAAAAGATAGAGTATTCACACAATTCAAGGAAGAAAACTAGAGACAATCATGTGGTGAGAAGGGGAATCACAATTGCAGCTCATGCACTTGTAAGAGGACAAGAACACTCTCAAGTTTTGTAGGAAATATACAAAGAAAGAGGCAATTTGTTGTTGTTGTTGTTTCCTCTTCCCTTTGAAAGTTAATGTGAAGCAAAAAAAAAATTGAATGCTAGGTAGAATTTTCAATACAACATCACCTTTGTTAACAAAGGGAGGAAAGAAAACAACTACAACAATTAATCCATAATAGAGAGAAGGCTCAAGGAAATTGAAGAAGCTTTCCATGAGAATCGCAAAGAGTTTTAAGAACATATTCTCGCATGGTCTATGTCAATAAATACATAGAGAAATCTAAGCTACACACATTATGAGTGGGTGGGCCCTTTGCAAGTGCAAAAGGGTACATAGGAATTATCATTAGGTGACCCTAATATACTTATTTTGGGGAAAAGGAGAGTATGATAGGGTGGGGGGAAGAAGCATAAAGCATCAAGTGAACGAATCTATGCTACACACGCTATGAAATTGAATACTATGATACAGTGACCATTATGAGATTGTTAATTTATTAGAAAATTAATCTCCTTATAAAGACATTTCCAGTAAACACAATGTCAACATTGCAGGGTAGTGTTTCACCCTTTTGAAAATGGTATGAATGTAAACAAGACAATAAGGACCTTCAAGAGACTTCTTTTGAGATCTTATGGCAAATGTATTTTTTTACTCTTTGTCTATTGACAAGAAGATCTATAGACAAGAGCCATCTATGAAGCCATATGTGCTTTGATTTCCAGCATAAAGTGCAATGTCTAATGGTATTGAGTTCATGTGGACTATGGATACAAGAACGGTGTAGGGATGGGCATTATCTTACAAGACTTGTCTAAATGTAATATCTTGTAACAATGAAGGCAGATAAGGAACATTCTTGGAAGGGTCAACGTTTTGTAGGAGCACATCCACAATGGAAGACAATAAAACACTAGTCTTCAATTTGCAGTGTGAAAATGGAGATGACATATATCATTTATTGATTGTAGAGAAATTATTTGTTTAATTATTTTTTTAGCCTCCAAGAGAGAAGATTCTAACATAACTTTGCATCAAGAAGGAACCCTACACTTAATAGAAGGCATAGATAAAATTATCAATAGAAAGTGAAAATTGATTTTAGCACACCAAGTATAAACTTGACATCAATGCAACACATATAGCATTGAATCCTAGATGACAATGATGAATTCACTAACTCAATTCCCTAGACAACACATAATAGCTCCATGGTAAATAAAACTAGTAAACATGGAACTAAAAATTGTTACTTAATCAGATATGATGCTTTGGAGCATGCATTAAATTTTTTAGTGGTAGAGGGGAAGAAACATGCTTTTGAAAGCAACCACAAGAGGCCAAATTATTTTCATATAGATAGTAATAAACATAGAGTTGTTTTTTAAGGCAAGATTTTTATTTTTTGAGTATAGAAAAGGATTAATACATAGTAGTAGTGTTTATTTAATGGGGGTGATTGCATTCATTGAGGAGAAGTTGAGCAACTAAAACAGAAAGTACTTTATGAATAACATATCAGTTGAAGCTTTTTATCCCAAAGTTTGATTAAACCTATATCTATGACCTTGGGCATTGTTGGTTGAGCATTAGGGGCAAAATTGTGTCACTAACTTTTTTTCATGGGAGCATATTTCCTTGTTCTCACTTGTAGTATAAGAAAGAGACTTCCTTGAAAAAATCTATTACTAATGGCCTAAATTTTTCTCTATACATTGATAAACATAAAACTTCTTAAGGCGGAATCTAAATATTTTGAGTGGAATAGTAATTTAATAGAGAAAAGGTCCATATACCAAAAATTAAATTATAGTTTTTTTATTTACAATTGAAGAAATTGTGAGAGGAAACAATTAATGAAAAACAAGTAAATGGAAAAAATAGAACATGAAGCCCAAGCGAAAACAAGACAAAAATATATTGTTTACTTTCTATAGATCTTGCATTTTATTTTCCTAAATATTCATATTTCTGTAGGATTAGGAATGGAAAATTCTAAGTATAATATTTTTGTAATTAATGGAAGTACCAAACTTATGGAAGGAAAAAGAAGCAAACAAGTAAATTTATGTAATTCTTTCAATTCCAAAATACTTAGATTGGAATTTTCCATTCATATTTCTGGAAAAGAAAAAAACATATGAAAAAGAAAAAAACATATATATGGGAAAAAAAAAATGCAAGAGCTAGAAAAAATAACAAAATACATTTATTTTCAATTGTTGTTTGAATTCCATGTTCTCATAACTAAATATATTTTGTCTCCAAATAAAAAATCAAAATTCTATAGTAAAGAATAAATTACTTTAATTTCTTAGAAGAGAAATACATTTCTCAAATACGTATAAGGGAAATACATTTCTCAAATACGTATAAGAGAACTAGCATAAGAAGAAACTAAATAAGGTGCACATAAACAAATAAGCAAATTTCTGCCAGCTCCTTGAACTTCACATTTACCTATATTTAAATCTAAAGTGTTTTTTTTTTTTTTTTTTTGGTTATTTGTAGCAATTAACAAAATCTTGCACTTGGATCTTTGCCATTGTTTTGACTTTCCTCAACCAATGAAGTAAAACCCTTTTTTCCAGAGAGATTTTGGATAAGCCCCTTTTCCCATCTTCCTTGCCAATAGAGAGATTTTTGATAAGCCCCTTTTCCCATCTTCCCTACTAACAAAGGAATTTTGGCTTGACCACTCGACCCCACAAGAAGGACAACATTTGTGGTAATTCTCGACCTTCAAAGGCTACATTGTGTCGGGTTTCATAAGTAATGTGCCCATCCTATCAAAATAAACCTGGCAATTAATAGGAATGTATACAACAAAAATTTAATACGTATAGTGTCCCAACCCATTGGTCATGGAGCGTTTGTGAGCTTCATGCCTTCATCAAAAAAATTTATATGTGGCAACTTCTTACTCTCAAATGCTATGGACATCAATTGAGAGGAGGTGAAAATAGGTTCTCCTTTTGTTTTTTGTTTTTCTAATTTAATTTTGAGATGGAAAATTCTATGGCTTGGATGAAAGGAAATGTTTATTGAGGAACCATGCTTTAAACATGGATTTCAATATAAATAGAATTTGTTCTCTCCATTTATGTGGAGATCGTAATTTAGCATAGCTACAAATCTTGAATATAGATAAATTCTTCACCTCATTATGAGCTCTCCTTTGGATGGATATGAGGACAATGATGGTTTATATATCTCAAAGAGGCAAATAAGTTTAGAACAACTACATAAGGAGGTATATGGCTTATGAGGTCAGGACAAATTGGAAGTACTACATTGATCCTTTTCCTAAAACTCAAGACAAATGAATAGTACTACAACGATCATCCTCTTCAACTCTTGAGTAAAACAATTAGTTTGAAAACCAAAACACTACAATGATCATTATCCTCAACTCTCTAGTGAAACAACTGGTTTAAAAGCCAAAG
>SNQJ01S0147038.1:20750-32129 GCA_010110895.2 Picea sitchensis | reverse complement strand
CCCTCCAACTATCTCTCCTCTCTTTCTCTCCTACATCTACCAACTCTTTCTCTCTATCCTCATTATTAGTCCCACTCTCACTCTCTCTATTCCCCTATTCTCTATCCCTCCCCACCTCCTTCTCTTTTCCCCTACTTCTACCTCCCTCTATTTCTATCCATCTAAAGGAGAGGCATGCCTCACAATGAATAAAGGATATGTACAACAAATAAATGTAGCCTCACCTGTAAGGTGAGTGTTAAGTTTGTATGATTCTTCTAATGGAGTACTTATACAAGTACTTATATGCGCATGACCATGACCTAGACCATGAACTAGACCTAGACCCCCTTAGCTCCATCTAAGCCTAGGAATAACCTATACTCTACCCTTAATTTCCTCCACACCCAAGCCCTAAGTGCATTATGCCTATAACTCTTGTTTAAAAATTATGTTTTATGGATATGACCATTCACCTATGGTTTAATAATGATTTCACATGGTTTAATGATGATTATGGTACGTTGATTCTGCTTTTTTATTTTAATATAAGCATAATATTTTAGTGGATTCAATATTATTTATATGGAATATTTATCCTTCTTTTACAATTAGTGTTCAAAATTCCCTAGATTATGTATGACGAAACACTTATCTATATGTACTTTCACACACTCTCTCTCCACCCCCCTTCTCCCTCCCACAATCTCTCCTCTCTCTCTCCTACATCTACCATCTCTCTACCACCTCTCTCTCTCTCTAACCCCCCCTCTTGGTATTCCTCTTCTAACTCACACTCTCAAACAATCCATATATACCCCATTCTCTCTTTACCTCTTACATCTAACCCTTGCTCTCTCGCTCCCTGTATCCCCCTCCTCCACTTTCCCCAGCTTGCTCTATTTTCTTCTATCTAACCCCCCTTCCTCTCACTCTCTCTCTCTACCCCCCCTCTCTGTATCCTTGTCCCTCAATCTCATACACTCTCTTTGTATTCCCCTTTCCCCCTCTCACACTCTCTTTCTTCCTCTCTCTCCACCCCCCCATCCCTACATTGCAAGGAAAGAAATACCCTTGACCGAGACATGTCAAGACCTAGACCTAGACCTAGACATAGTAAGACCTAGACATGGAAAGACCTAGACCATGACCTAGACCTATATGATGACAATGATGTCGACCATGACATAGACCTAGAGCTAGAGCTAGACCATGACCTAGACCATGAAATAGAGCTAGAGATAGACTTAGACCATGACCTAGACCTATACCATGACCATGACCTAGAGCTTGACCTAGACCATGACCTAGACCCCCCTAGCTCCATCTAAGCCTAGGAATAACATATACTCAACCCTTAACCCCTTCCACACTCAAGCCCTAAGTGCACTATGCATATACCTCTTGTTAAAGGTTCCACAACCCTTACACCCACATCACCCACATCTTGGTGCTCTAATTGTTGCTTTATGCTTCAAAACACTTTCAATCCTAAGCCCTTAGGTCCTAGTTGTCCCCAAACCCTATACATATTTATTCATAAATATGTTTTGTATATAATAAATGATATATTCGTTGCATTAAGAGCGCACACGTGCTCTTATGACTTGAAAATCCTTGTGATTGTCGCTCATTTTTGCTTAGCAGGAACACATGCATGTTCCTAGAATGCACATGCCCTTTAGTGTGCACGTGTTCTAGGAAAGTTGGGAATATTTTTGTGCCAAGCACACTTATATACCTCATCTATCTCAAGCCCGAAAAAGCATGCCTGACATCTGCGCATAAAAATAGCGTGCACATACATGTTTATTTATTTTTTGGTCTTGTTGTTTAATTTATAGACAATTTTGTGTTATTTCAAGACAATTGTGGGAAGAATTGGAAGACAAATTTGTCCAAGTGGAATTGTAATCGTTGGTTGTATCTTCTTGGAATTGGAAGACAAATTTGTCCAATTGGAATTGTTAGTTGTGTCTTATTGTGTAATACCAAGACAAATTTTTCTAATTGGAATTGTTAGTTGTGTCTTCTTGTGTAATACCAAGACAAATTTGTCCAATTTGAATTCTTAGTTGTGTAATACCAAGACAAATTTATCCAATTGGAATTGGAATTTCTATTTGTGTCTTCTTGTGTAATTCCAAGAAAAAATTGTCTAATTGGAATTGGAATTACTATTTGCATCTTCTTTTGTAATACAAAGACAATTTTTTCCACTTGTAATTGGAATTGTTAGTTGTGCCTTCTTGTGTAATACCAAGACAAATTTGTGGTGGGGTGCTTGGAAGATAAATTTTCTCTTTAAACATGGGGAATCAACGTATTTGAGAAATAAAGTACTCAAAGAAAGAGAAATTGATCGAAAAGGTAGAAGAAGGAAGAGAAAATGAAAAGTTATGTATGTCATAGCGTAGGATTTTAGAAGAGGGCAATCCAATTTCTAGAGGAATAGATGTCGTTGTTGTTTCTCCTCCATCACCACAAGCAAAGCACAAGAGTTCAATAGAGACTAATCCATGCAATATCTCATCAAGAAAACTTGTTGTGGATGACCAGATGATGGAGGATTTTATTAGAGATGATTATACAATGGATGAAATTAGAGGGTAATTGGTGCACAACATTGTGGTGAAGAAGTTCCTGTGGTGAAACCTCTTGTTGGACAATAAGACGTTCCAGAAAATAGTCAATCCGATGTCCACTCTTCTCCCGGATTTGATCTGCCAGTGATTGAAGGGGAAATAATTGCAACATTGCTAACTCCACAACAAGAAGGTAAAGAGTTCCAAAATAGGGGTTCATCGTCTCTACCTATATTGAGAAGTGTGCAACAAAGAACTCATAAATGCATTCAAGTTGATGAAAGTGGTCTAGAATCATTTGAAGGTAAGTTTCCTAACCGTACTATTCATTATCATTCTTATAAAATCATTAAACAATATTTTGAACCAAAATCCGATGCTGCTAAATGTCAATTATTTTTGGCTTTGTTAAAATATAGAAGTCTCACTGTTGTTAGGATAATTTTAGGCATTAAAATAGTCAAAAGTTTAGAAACAAGTCATTATATTGTTAGAAACCTTGTAGATTATTTTCAAAGAATTGGTAAGAAATATCGTTATAAAGACCATAATGCATCTCTATGTGTCTTGTCATAATCAATTGTTAGAAAAATCACAAGAAAACATCGTTTGCTACAACAAACCTCTCATCTCATGAAATTAAATGTCAAAAACCTTAGAAATTATTCTTATAGACGAGATAGCCTCAACAGAGGTGGCCCAACATATTTGCGGGCCTTCACTGGTAGGCTACCTCATCCTGACATGAAGTTAATTGGAGTAGTTAAGGGACTAGTACATGATTTCTGGCATGAGAACACTAGGCCTTCTTACAACCAAAAATATGTACTAAAATTGAGAAAGGAATCTAGGGATCGTGAACCTCATATTAAACACTTTCTTGACATTACAAAGAAATAATTGTATGAGAGTTTCAGGACAATACATAGTTCACTTAACTTGGGCCAAAGATATTTACATAAATGCAAGACTTGGTATGTTCGAATAAACACAATTCGTAACACATGTTGTTGTAGATATCACATTTAGTATGGTTATTATTATGACACACACACACACACACACATATATATTTCATGTTTTTCATAAAACCCTTTTGCAGGAATGATCAATTATATTGCCTCCATCGTCATCTAGAGACTTTATTCACAACATCTTGTGTACAATGCTAGAAGGTTGTACATTTGATAAAAAAATCTTTCTTAGATGGGACTTTCCCCAGGTGCGGTGGAATGGAATTAATGAGCAAGTGCATCCATGTAAGTGATGATTATGAATTGGGGAGGAAGGAGGTTGTCTTGAAAAGTTTTAAATATGTTGCATATGATATTGGTGGAGGGAAGGACAGAAAAAAGATACAATTGGTGAATTCCTAGGTAAGATTATGTGACTTGATGAAGGACTTCATTGAAAAGACACTATGTTCAACATGTCCATGTGGATCGATCAGAAGATGATCATGTTATAATATGCGAAGATACATTTACCACTGGTATTGTCTTATCAATCAGTGATTTTGTTGAGAACTACACCCTTCAACCACGAAATGAGATTTAAATCCAATATTACCACTCAGAGAAGGTCAACATATTGGTCCATATCACATACATGCATGGGATGGATAATAACGAAGACAATAGAGTTATATTGAAGGAGTATCACTTCTACATAAGTGATGATCGATGCCATGACTTAGCCTACGCACAACATTGCTTTCAGTTGTTTTAAAATCACCTTAAGGATAATAACATACAGATGGATCAACATTGGATTTGCTCAGATGGTTCCGCGGGCCAGTTAAAAAATGCTCATGTTTTTCAATGATTGTGTTTGCTACTGAAAAACCTCAAGGTACCACACATTTGGAACTATTTCAAGTCCGAGCACGGGAAAGGGGAGCATGATGGAGAAAAAATATGCATAAAAAGAGTGTTACATAGGGAAGGAATGAAGTTCAGAACTACTTTCCTCATTCGAGATGTGAAATCCATTGTTGAATGGTGTTATTCAGTAATGGGAGAGGGAACAAGAACCCATGAAGACGAATCACATAGGAAAGGACATGTACATAGATAGTTTTGGGAGGCATTTGATGTAGATTTATCATAGTGGTATGAATGAAAAAAAATCCAAGGCACTTGTGGATTTCATTCRATTAGAACATCAAACAATGAAATAGTTGAAATATGGACAATCAAACTATCTTTCTTTTGTGGTCCATGTAGTAGTAATGAATGGGATGATTGTGAATYGAMAGATAGGGTTGATATATGGAATTGTGTATCATTCCCAATTGGTCAATGTATAGATATGTAATTATCCCAGTTGGAGGAGGACCAATTGAGTATTTCAATATATTATGATCATGTCCCAAATCTCGTATTGCTAGGCTTGTCAGAACCTTCTATTAAATTTTGAAGAACTATCATCAATGTTTTATGCTTTAGTCATTTAGTGGACTCACGTGTTGAAACTCCATCTTTTGCAGGGAATGTATACGCAACGGTTTCCCCAAGAGGTAATGAATGGGGCACTAATTATTGGCTGGCACGTTTCTTATAGGGAAAGAAGACCCTCATGCGATCAGTAACAGACTCCGAATGCATTGAATTTTCGATTGGTTCAATGGTTATTAAAGGATAATATATTACACAAGATGAAAGAACATGGAAGAAAGGTGGTTATGCGTTTCAATATTATAGACCAGGTGAATTCATATACCACTTTACGAACTTGGTTGTTGGTGGAAACCTCCAACTACAAACAATTCCAAGTAAGAACTCATCAAAGGTACGATACTTCTTTCCTTACTTTGAGAACGAGAAGTTAATGGAGACCGTCAATAATAGAAGTGATCATGATGGTATATTTGAATGACCATAGGTATGTAAAAGGAATAAATGAACAAATATTTCATATTTATGAATTATTAATTTTTTTTCCTTCCCTTCAATTGCCATGCCTTGTTTTTCCATGCCATGCCTTGCATTTCCTTCACTTTCCATGCCATGCCTTGCATTTCCTTCACTTTACATGCCATGCCTTGCATTTAATTCACTTCCCATGCCATGCCTTGCCTTGCCTTTCCATGCTACACCATGCCATTCCTTGCCTTTCCATGCCTTTCCATTCCATTCCTTTCCTTGCCATGCCATGCCATGCCATACCATGCCTTGCNTTGCCTTTCCTTTCCATGCCATGCCTTGCATTTCCTTGCCTTAGAATGCCATGCCATGCCATACCATGCCTTTCCATGCGATGTCATGCCATTCCATGACATTCATTGAATTCCTTGTCTTTCCTTGCCATTCCATGCCATTCCATACCTTACCTTTCCATGCCATGCCATGCCTTTCCATTCCTTTCCATACCTTGCCTTAACATGCCATGCCATGCCTTTCCTTGCTATGCCATTCCATGCCTTTCCATGCCATGCATTTCCTTTCCATGCCATGCCTTGCATTGTCTTTCCATGCCATGCATTGCCTTTACAAGCCATGATTTTCCATGCCTTTCCATTTCATGTCGTGCCATTCCATGCCATGCATTTCCTTTCCTTTCCATGCCATGCCTTGCCTTTCCATGCCACACCTTGCATTGACTTTCCTTCCCATGCTATGCCTTGGCTTGGCTTGCCTTGCTATTCCATGCCATGCCATGCATCGAATGCCTTGCCTCGCCTTTCCTTGCCTTGCCATGCCACAGATTTCCTTTTCATGCCATGCCAAGCCTTTTCATGCCATGCCTTGTCATGCCTTTCCTTGACATGCCATGCCGTGCCTTGTCTTGCATTTCCTTTCCTTGAAATGCCATGTCATGTCATGCATTGCCATGCCATTCCATGCCATGCCTTTCCCTTCCATGCCATGCCATGCCATTCCTTGCATTGCCTCGCCTTTCCATGCCATTCCTTGTCTTTCCATTCCATTCCATGCCTTGTATTGCCTTCACATGCCATGCCATGAATTTCCTTTCCATTCCATGCCTTGCATTTCCTTCACTTTCAATTCCATGGCTTGCATTTCCATGCCATGCCTTTCCTTACTCTGAAATATCATGCCATGCCATGCCATGCCTTTCCTTTCCATGCCATATCTTGCATTTACTTTCCATGCCATACCATGACTTTCCATTACATGCCATGCCTTTCCTTTCCATGCATTTCCTTTCCTTTCTATGCCATGCCATGCAATGCATTGCCTTTCCTCTCCATTCCATGCCATGCCTTGCCTTTCCATGCCATGCCTTGACTTTCCTTGCCATGCCATGCCTTTCCAATCCAATCCATTCCTTTCCATGTGTTTCCATGCCATGCATTTCCTTTCCATGCCATGCCTTTCATTGCCTTTCCTTTCCATGGCATTACTTTCCTTTCCTTTCCATGCCATGCATTGCCTTACCAAGACATGCCTTTTCTTTCCATGGCATGTCATGCCATGCCTTGAATTTCCTTTCCTTGCCATGCCGTGACATTCCTTGCCTTTCCTTACCACTCCTTTCCATGCCATGCCATGCCTTGCCTTTCCTTACCACTCCTTTCCATGCCATGCCATGCCTTTCCTTTCCATGCCATGCCATGCCTTGCCATGCCTTGCCATGCTAAGACTTTCCATGACTTTCCTTTCCATGTCATTACATGCCTTGCCATGCCTTGCATTTCCAAGCCATGCCTTTCCTTTCCATGCCATGCCATTCCATGTCTGGCATTACCATGCTATGCCTTTCCTTTCCTTTCCATTACACGCCTTTCCTTTCCAAGACACAACTTGCCTTGTCATGCCATGGCATGACATGTATTGGATTTCCTTTCCTTTCCATGCCATTCCATGCCTTGTCTTTCAATGTCATGCCATGCCTTGTCTTTCAATGTCATGCCATGCCTTGCCATGCTTTTCCTTTCCATGCCATCCCATATTGTGCCTTTCCTTGCCAAGCCATGCTTTTCCATGTCATGCCTTGAATTTCCATGCCATTACTTGCATTTCCATGCCATTGCTTGCATTTCCATGCCATGCCATGCCATGCCATTCCTTGCATTTCCTTCACATGCCATGCCATGCATTTCCTTCCCATTCCATGCCATACGATGCCTTTACTTGTCATGCCATGAATTTCCTTTCCATGCCATGCCATGCCTTGCCTTTCCTTGCCATGCCATGCATTCCATGCCAAGCCATGCCAATACAAGTCTTGCCTTTCCATGCCATGCCATGTCATGCCTTTCCTTGATATGTCATGTCTTGTCTTGCCTTGCCTTGCCATGCCTTTTATTTCCTTTTTGTGCCATGCCATGCCTTTCCATGCCATGTAATGCCATGCATTTCTTTGCCTTGACATGATATGCCATGCCTTTCCATGCCATGTAATGCCATGCATTTCTTTGCCTTGACATGATATGCCATGCCTTGCCTTTCCTTTCCATGCCATGCAATACCTTGCATTTCCTTGCCTTTCCATGCCATTCCCTTCCTTTCCTTTCCATGCCATTTCTTGCCTTGCCTTGTCGTTCCATTCCATGCCATGCCTTGCCTTCCCATTCCATGATTTTCATTTCTTTTCATTGCCTTGCCTTGCCATGCCATGCCATGCCATTCCTTTCCTTTCCATGTTATGCCATGCCTTGCCTTGACATTCCATGCCATGCCATGCCATGCCATGCCTTACCTTGCCATGCCATGCCATGCCGTGCCATGCCATGTCTAGACTAACAAGGTGTTAAATTGTCATACATATGTAATAATCACTGAGAAAAAACCTAGTGTCAGAGATCCTCCAACAAATGGTTGTTTAGGAAATAAAATGACAACGGAGGGGCCCCACTAGCTAAAACTCATTTTTTTCGGATCCAATGCAACTGACGGTTCTTCCATATGAGTCCTAGTTTGATTTTTATCGCGAGTTGCAAGTCACCTCCCCAATCCATTCAGGGACACATTGGAAATTTGGGTTGGGGGCATAAAATAAAAACTAAGCAACATAAAAGAGTTTCGTAAGCTCTCACAGGTCTTTTTTTCCAAGGCTCACATGACCACGATACCCACAATTTCCCAACATAGTGTTCTTGAAAATCGAACTCTTGTTCAGAAATTTCATTATGCTTAATTGAGAAAAACCCTAGTGTAAGAGATCCTCCAATAAATGGTTTTCTGGGCAAAAAAATTACAACGAACGATCCCCACTAGCTAAAACCTGGTGCCTCAGATCCAATGTAATTGATGGTTCATCCATCCGAGTTTGGTTTGAGTTTTATCGCGAGTTGCAACTTGCCTCCTCAAGCCATTTAGGGACATGTAAAAAGTTTGGTTCGAGGGCATAAACTCCAAACCAAGAAGCATAATGGATTTTTGTAAGCTCTCTCATGTATATTTTTCCAAGGCCCACATGACCAAGCTACCCACAATTTCATGGCACAATGTTCTTGAAAATCAAACTCTTGTTCAAAAATTGCACTATTCCTCATTGAGAAAAACCCTAGTGCTGAAGATCCTCCAACAAACGGTTTTCCAGGCAAGGGAATGACAATGGAGGGGCCCCACTATCTAAAACCCAATGCCCCAAATCCAATGCAACCGATGATTCATCCATTTGAGTCTTGTTTTGAGTTTCATAGTGAGTTTCAACTTGCCTTCTCAAGCCATTCAGGGACATCTTGGCAATAGACCTAGACCTAAACCATGACCATGAAATAGACCATGAACGAGACCTATACCATGACATAGACCATGACCTAGACCATGAATTAGACCATGGAAATACAATGGGTGACAAGGCAAGGAATGACAAGAAAATGTCTTGGTATATGTCTAGGTCTAGGTATGGAAATGCAAGGAAAGGAAAAGCAAGGCAAGGAAATCCAAGGAATGGAAAGAAATAACAAGGCTAAGCAAAACTAGACATGGCAAGGCAAGGAAAGGTCTAGGTCTAGGTCCTCATAAATCCTATTAATTATGATAATACATGTTTCACAACTATGAATATACCTTAGATATATGAATAAAGAGAGCTTACGTTATGACATTAAAATTCTCATGCAAGTATTTTATCTAAGATATATGGGATAACAAGTTGTAGAATTACATGCTTAATGAATCCTTTGATTGTAATTTTTATGTATTAAACTTGTTCATTTAGTACAAGCATTATTTTTTTTAGGAAAAAAAAAGGTATGATACATGAATTCCATGGATTTTTTTATTAAATTAAATTGATAACAAATTCTCTTCAACGATGAAAATAATTGTAGTTTTACAAACAATTAGTTTTATGAATATCATAATGAAAGTACCTTTTAGATGAATTGTGGTTATCTAAGGANTTTATTAAATTAAATTGATAACAAATTCTCTTCAACGATGAAAATAATTGTAGTTTTACAGACAATTAGTTTTATGAATATCATAATGAAAGTACCTTTTAGATGAATTGTGGTTATCTAAGGAAAGGCATGGAAAGGCATGGCATGGAATGACTAGGAAATGAAAGGAATGACATGGCAAGGAAAGGCAATGCAAGGCATGACATGACAAGGAAAGGCATGACAAGGAAACACATGGCATGGCATGGAAAGGCAAGGAAATGCATGGCATGTCATGGCATGGAAAGGTAAGGAAAGGCATATAAATCCATGGCATGACATGGCAAGGCATGGCATGAAATGGAAAGGCAAGGAATGACATGACATGACATGGAAAGGAAAGGAAAAAAAAGGCAAGGCATGGCATGGCAAGGCAAGGAAATGCAAGGCATGGCATGGCATGGCAAGGCAAGGCATGGCTTGGAAAGGCAAGGCATGCCATAGAAAGGAAATGCAAGGCATGGCATGGAAATGAAATGCAAGGCATGTCATGAAAATGAAAGGTAATGAAAGGAATGGCATGGAATGACATGGAAAGGAAAGACATGGAATGATAAGGCATGACAAGGCATGGATTGACAAGGCAAGGCATGGCAAGGCATGGACAATCAAAGGATGTCTTGGCAAGGAAAGGCATGCCAAGGCAAGGCATGGCATGGCATGGAAAGGAAAGGTATGTCATGGAAAGTCATGGCATGGCATGGAAAGGAAATGCATGGCATGACATGGTGTGGAAAGTAAAGGCAAGGCAAGAAATGGAAAGGAAAGGCAAGGCAAGGAAAGACATGGCATGGCAATGCAAGGAAATGAATGACATGGAAAGGCAAGACATGGCATGGCAAGGGATGACATGTCATGGAAAGGAAAGACAATATGTGGCATGGCATGGAAAGGAAAGGCATGCCAAAGCATGTCATGACACTGAAAGGCAAGGCATGACATGACAAGGAAAGGCAAGGAAAGGTATGGCATGAAAACTGAAGAAAATGCAAAGCATGGCATGGAAAGGAAAGACATGGCATGGAAAGTGAAGGCAATGCAAGGCATGGAAAGGAAAGTCATGGCATGGAAAGGTATGGAATGACAAGGAAATCCATGGCATGGAAAGACGTGACATGACATGGAATGGCAAGGAAATGCAATGCATGGCATGGCAAGGCAAGGAAAGACATGGAAAGGCATGGAATGGAAATGAAAGGCAAGTCAATGCATGGAATGACATGGAAAGGAAAGACAAGAAATGGCATGGAAAGACAAGGAAATGCAAGGCATGGCATGACATGGAATGGAAAGGAAAGGCATGGCTTTTCAAGGTAGGACATGGTAGGGAAAGACAAGACAAGGCATGACATGGAAAGGCATGACATGACATGGAAAGGAAAGTCATGGTATGGAATGGAATAGCAAGGAATGCCAAGGAAAGGTAAGGCATGGCATGTAAAGTCAAGGCAATTCAAGGTA
>SNQJ01S0147037.1:0-23815 GCA_010110895.2 Picea sitchensis | reverse complement strand
GCCCTACAGGAGCTAGGAGATAACACACTGAGAGCTGGGCTAAGGGACAAGGGTTTGAACAGAGTAGGTTTAGAGGTTTTCCCAAAAATCAACAAAGATAACCCTGGTAAGGAGGTAGGCATTGATGCAAAGTGTGCGAGGGGATTGGAGGTTATCTCTGGCATGCATAACTATCATATCAACTGTACAATTGAGAGTTTTACATAGCTGTTATACCCATCAAAGCATAGTTCAACCATTAAACCATGTGCACAAGCAATGAAATCAAAGGTGAATACCAAACCGTTCCAACACTATGCTATACAAATCAAAACCCAAGTCAAAATGCGCCAATGTGTATAATCCATAGTTTAACCATGGTGCCAAAATGTTATTCATATAGTTCACTAGCCTATAAATTATGAAAAAATTAACATAGGGATTACATCATATGTATATAAAAATTTAATCAAACCCCTATGCATTTCACAGGATTAACGATTAGGCAAGTCATAAAATGCAAATCGAACTACTCAATTTCTTATAAATTCAATAAAATCAAGTTAAGCAATCAATATAAGAATGTCTAATGAGCATAATTCGAAAATCCTTATAACCACATGATGATAAACAAAAGGTAAGTGCAGTAGGTATATCGATAATAAGATCATCACGGTTCAGATAGTGATCGAAATGTGACCTCGAAAGGAGAGGTTTTCATGCTTACAGTCATAAAAACTTCACGAAGACAAATGTGTAAATGTCTCAAGAAATGAAATTTTCGTTTATTTGAAAAATGCGACGAAAACTTGAAGTTTGCAAGACATAGGTGTAGGCAGCTTATGAGACAATGAAAAATGTGAATTGGCTGCCAACAATGGCGACACACTGGGAGAAGCAGTTATCTCTGCAAAACGTACAAATTCAGATTAGGACAGCCAAGAAAATTTCAACTCTTATAAATTCAATAAAACCAAGTTAAGCAATCAATATAAGAATGTCTAATGAGCATAATTCAAAAATCCTTACATCCACATGATGATAAACAAAAGGTAAGTGCAGTAGGTATATCGATAAAAGATCATCACGCTTTCAGATAGTGATCGAATGTGACTTCGAAAGGAAAAGCTTTCACGCTTACAGTCGTCAAAAATAAAACGAAAATAAGTGTGTAAATGTCTCAAGAAATGAAAGTTTCATTATTTGAAAATAATTTTAATTTTAAAACTTGAAGCCTTGCGACATAGGGTGAAAACTTATGAGACAATGAAAAATGTGAATTGGTTGTTAACAAGTCGTCCCCTCGGTGATGCTCTAAGAACTCATTCCACGGATTCAGTGCCTTGCTGTTGGGATAAGGAGTCATTTATTAAACTGAAAAAAAAAAAAAAAAAAAAAAATAAAGTAAAACAAAATAAAATACATGCTCGAAAAAGCTTATTTATATACAATCCTAATTCTAATGAAATATTTCACATGGGGCTAGGTGAAAGCAGATTTCCACCATAGCCATTCAAGCAGCTTCCTGGATAGAAGCTCCTTCCTTCTGTCAATGATCATCAACAGATGGTGTAGCTGTGACAACAGAACAGTTACACTCTTGAACTCCTCCTTATAGGCTGGAGTTGAGATGAAATAGGGCGTCCCCAAGGCATAGGGGAAATGCCACTCCACGTACTTGCAGACAGGGTCATGGAATGAGTGACAAATTCCAGAAAATGGGGGACAAACACCCTCCTTTGCTACACAACTGTCCACCTATGGCTGAATATCTATGATAAGCACAGGTCAGTGGTGGACAACTGACGTAGGCTCGCTGCTCTTGGGCGGTGGCTGCTCACTAACTGGCTCTGGACAGGAAATATTCTTCTCCTCTGGTTCGGTCTCCCCCAGGTCCGATTCGTATTCATCATAAATAGGGACCATGGGGTGGTTCTATTCTTCCTCGTACTGCTCAGTGTCTCTTGAAAGACTGAGGTGGATTATTTCCTCATGATAATTTTCTTTAGCGAGCAGAGGATAAGGCTCTGCGACCTGCTCTTGGAAATCCAGCATATCGAGCTCAGAATCTGATTCATAACTGTCATAAGTGGTCTGGCTGCTCTGACAAGAAAAAGGTGATGTCGGGCTCTGCTGCTCCTCTTCCAGATAATCATCGAAGTCGGGGGGGAACAAAGCTTCTCCAACTTGCAGAAATGGAACTATCCCCCGCTCCTCTGTTTCGACCCCGAATGTAAACACATCGTGGGAAATCTCGTGAAGGAAAAGAGAGCCATCCTCTTCCACAACCACCTCTTCATTGTTATGATCTGAGACAACAAGCTCATCGGGGGCATATGCCAACTCATCTAATAAATCTTCAACAATTTCTTCAAAAGAGTTGCTCAGAGCGTCTGCCTCAAGGACTGGGAAATCCTCTGCACAGTCTTCATATTTCAACCCTTGTAATTGGGCAGAGAGATATTTCACCTGCTCCATCAGCTTACTCAAGGTGCCATCCTCCTCCCTGGGAACTTCATCACTTTCATAACCTGCCTCGGATGCAGATGAATGGGGAGGAGAAAGGACTGAGTCCTGATCCAGGTCATCAGGATCCTCCCCACAGCTTACGTCAGAAACAACTTTCTCTTGTATAGAGTTGTGGTATCCCTCGCAACAATTATGACAAATTAACTTAGGGGGATACATCCTCTGACAATAGGTGGTGAAAGCTGCATGGAATCCATTGAGTGAAGAAATGCTAGCAGGGGGTAAAGAATGGTACCATTTACGCGCATCCCTTGCTAACGAGAACATGAACATCTTCAGTAACACATCCTCATGATGTATCTCCCATTGACGCATGAGTTCATGAAACTCACTGAGGTGCTAAGCAGGGTTGTCCTCTTCACACTTTCCAAATATGGGCAAATAATTGCCCCATTCATCCAGAGAGGGGACAACATTAGGAAAACCAGGAACAACAGAAAAATTAAAAGGAGCAAACCTGCGAGCAAGGATTTTCTCCATATCGAACCAGTGGAGTTTCCAGGTGAAAGATGTGCATCTTTGAATGTGTTTGGTCCTTTTTCACCATCAAAGGTCAGATATTAACATTATCGTTACGCCAGGAAACTTCTCAGGCTGAGAAAGCAGCCGCTGAAGCCTTCTCGAGAAAGCTCCTCTGGGTCATCTTTTAGGTGTGCCAACAGTGGCCACAACTGAAACAGTAAAGTGGAAACAATGGAGTCACCACAGTGGGGTCTCCAGGTGCACAGTCACAATCTGAATAATTCTGATTTCTGATGCACCTTCAGAATCAGTTGATCATTGTCGTTCTACCTAGGGAAAATCTTCAACTTCGTCCCGGGCAACGATGCCAGAAATGTTAGCACTGGAAGTCGCTCCTGGATTTATTGCAGGAGCAGAGCCCAACGCCCATTAGTTTTTATGTCACGGTTTGATAGGTGGGTGATCAAATGGGTAGAGACTCGAACATGTATCGCTTCAAAATAGGAACTATTTCTGATAACAAGGAACAAAGGAGGCCTTGACCCGACTTCAGTCAGGAAATTGATTTAAAGTTGGGGAGGTGGAAGACTTGGGAGAAGAATGGACAAAGTATCTCAGGTAATAGGCCTTTCGTTAGCTCATAGAGGAAAAACTCTGAATACAAGATCCGTTTGGTTCAGGGCTTCAAGAAACTGAAAGGAAGACTTGACTAGATCCTCCAATTCCAAGTCGTTCAGTGCTAAGAATTTCACAGGGACTATTTAGAACAACACAACTGTTACAGTGATCCAACATACATCATCCTATAACAACCACAACTCGACTGGATCCTCCAATTCCGAGTTGCTCTAATACAACATACACAAAGATATGAAAGAAACTGACATTCATCAGGCAAGAAGTCTCAAGAGTCCAGAAATAACCAGAACACAATTCTTCATTAAAGTTTTTACAACTGGGAGTCTTGCTCAACCATCGATCCTTTACAAAATGGAGAAAATTCCTACATATACTTGGAGCTGACTCAGGTGCTGAAGGTGCGATCATATCATGAATTCAATACTTGACGTTGAGGAGCTTCTATATTAGGCAATGCACGAAGATGCTGGACAGACTGCCCATGCAGTCGTTCGTCAGATGCAATCTCTATCAGGATGGGCCATCAGTATGCCTCTACGCTTGGTCCTTTCCTGGCCTTCTATTTATGGAAGAGGACAATGTTCAACCACCGTCAACTACCACAATAACTACTTCCTTGGGATTGGGAATGGCCTCGGTCAACTTTGTATTCAAACGACGTGGTGGATTTTCTTTGGATGCTTCCTTGTCGGACTGCTATGAGGGGACCCCTATGGAGGACATGGATGAGGGTGAGATGAGAGGCGTTGAGGTGGAAGCACTATGTGGCGAAGAAACGGAGGCTGGGACACCAGATGGTGAGGCGATGCATCGCGAGAAGGTGACAATGAGGCCACAATGCGACAGGTTGGGGACTGAGGACACAACACAGGTGGAAGTGGCGTAGAGTATGGAGGTACAGGTGGGTGGTAGAGAAAGGTAGAAGAGAAGAAGGAGATGTGACAGGGGAAAGACACATGGTGGAAGGCAGTAAGAGGAGGGAGTAGGAGATGTGACAAAAAGGGGGTCCGCTATTGCGCCGTGTGTCCTTTAGATGGACGGTCTAGACTCTTTCGGGATTTCTGGCACTAGGAGTTCACGATGCAACGCTTCTTAAAATCCCGATTGATCAAACCATGAGAACACATATGTACGTCGTGTGTCCTCCAGAGGAACGGTCGAGATGGCATTTGATGCTAGAAGAGAGCTGCCTCCATGATCAGGCTCGCTTGACGTGACTGGGTGCTAGGACCACAGGCCCAGCTTCAAAGGCGCTTATCAGCATTTCGGGGTTCGGGGTTTCGAAATATGAAATGACGGGGGACTTTTACCCCTCGAACTCCCGACTGCCGATATGCCGACTTGACTAGATCTTGTGCCACGCGCCACTGGATTGGACGACCCAGATTTAGTTTTTGAAATAGGGGCGCTTTTTCTGACGCTATATATCGGGTAACTTTATAGCCCCAAAATCCCGATGACCGTTGATCAGTTTCGTCGCTTAATTTAAGCACGAAATGGACTTCTTCTGTGAGCTGCGCTCGACGCTTATGGCTGTGGCCTTTGAATAAAACTCACCTGACCGGCTTTCAAAATCCCACTTCCATGCGTTTACATCGGAGGCCTCAAATCGAAGAGGAAAACATCCCTGTACAAGAAATGTCACTAACACATGGTTAAGTGGTCTTGTTCTTTTGGAGGTTACAATAATAGCATGTTCCCTCTCTCTATGAATTTTTGTGGTCATCTTCATCACCACTTATTCTTTCTTCATCTATGAGCATTTGATCCTACTATAGTATGACTCTCTCCATGGAGCTCCAATTTTTTATATATAAATGGATCTTGATTTATGTGCCAATGTCTTGTTAGCAATATCCATCTCAACAAAAACATCCTCATTATCACTCCCTCCTTCCTTAAGTACCTCAAATTCAAGAAATCATTCAATGAAACCAAAATAAAACAAATGTCTTACAAAAATACGATCTATTTCAAATCTAGGAAAAGCTTGAGATTTGCTCATGTTTAAAGATTCCAACCCTCAAACCCTTTTATAAAATGTCCTACATATTACACAATTATCCCTACAAACCTCATAAACATGGATAAGAATTTATTCTTCTTATGGTGAAGGAAATCCATCCACCTTTCATACTACCTACATATATTAGGAAGAAGAAACGAATCACATATAAATTTGGGTAGATAGAGGGGTTTCTTCTCAAAACCGTATAACCTAATATAAATGTGTTTATCTTCCTTGAAAACATGCCTTTTCAAATAATATTTTTTTTGTCTTCCAACATGAAAGATATCATTCCATTCTTATGATTATTTGTTTGAATTTCTAAACAAAATCATCTTGAATTTCATAAAAATTAAATAGGACCTTATGCCTATAAAGAATTGGATAACACAACTACATAGTCTTAACTTTCATGAATATTTCTAGCTCATGGTATGGAGTATTGAAGTATTTTGCAAAACCAAAGAAAAAATCAAGTACAATTCCATGTAGAGCCTTTTGGTCTTTTGGAATTCCAAACATTGATGGGAAAGCTCATTAGAAATTATTTATCCCTAATAAAAAATATATTTTTTTCATGGGGTATAATAAATAATATACACCAGATATATGTACATATAGCCTACATATTCTTGTCCAACTATACAAGAAAATAAAAGAGCTAGGGAATATTTTTATACAGGTCAATCAGGTTGAGCATGTCAATCTGATGAACTTTCACAACTTTTGGCTTAAGCCATAGAATCCGTTTTTCCATAAGGTTATACCCCCAAATGTTTTAATACATTGGTTTAGACCCCTTTCAACATTGGTTTAGACCCCTTTGATTATGTATGCATATGTAATGATAAAATGGATATAAACATAAATTATCTAAGTAAAGAATCACCACAAACATTGTAAATATGTACATTCATTTATAATACAAAATTCCTAATGGTTGCAAATGAAGAAGGATTAAAAAGAGATGGGGGGCTATGATTCCACAAGTTGGGAAGTGAAAGGGTGCTTGCACAAGTATTAATGGGAATAAAGGGAAATCACCTTTTTTAGTAATTTAACCAAATTCTTTAAAGCCTTGATTATGGAACTTTGATTATTAATCCCTATTTTATATTATACAAAGCTTTGAGATTAATGGTGAAACATGGGCTTCACATGAAGTCACAAGGTGACTGATTGGCATGAAAATATATTCTTGATAATTTTAACATTTATGTATTATGGTTTGATATCATTATGGTGTGGAATTAAAGGATGGGGAAAAGGGCAATTCTCTAGTACTCTATAGTGTATTTTCTTACAAACTATGTTGTCGTTTCATGTTACTTTTGGTATAATTATAGCATTGTGTGTGTGTGTGTGTGTGTGTGTGAGAGAGAGAGAGAGAGAGAGAGCTCTTTTTAAAACTATAGGTATTTGGGTTGACAATTGAGGCAAAAGTGAATCTATCTATAACTAAGAATCCCTGGAGTCGTAGTAGAGATATTCCTTATCTAGTTTTTGCTAGAGCACTGGAAGAGAATTGGGATATCCTAAGGGATTTTGTAGTAGAGAAAGGAATCTCATTCCTAGTGTTGTACAGGTTGATGGGGAAGAGCATTGGTTTATTGGGATAGTTGTAGAGGGGTTCCTTGCATGTGAGAGTTTTTTTTAGTTGTGGGATGAGTAAGATAGTATTAGAGCCATACATTAAGACTTCACCCTTATGGATTCATAACCTTATCTTGTGGTGGACTCTATCATATAAATATTAAGTGTGACATAGATCCTAAGGTTGGGATAAGAATCCTTCATTTGTGGCCAATTGGAGGATCATTATCCTAGAAATATAAGTGTTTATCTATTGTGTTATAATTATGCATAAATTGTTGATATATTGTGTTTTATATTCTACATTTTATTATTTATAGTTTGATCAATTCTGTTGGCACAGGGGCAGACCTGGGGTTCAACGCTCAAGAGTGCACCAACAAAACCCTAACTACCGACCCTTTCAGCAACACTTGAAAAGCAGATGAAGTCTCACCCAAGGTAGACGCAGGGGTGGTTTCAGGACTCAAGTGTCTAAAACCTTCGCTGGGACACCGATATGTGATTATATCTATTACAAGGAACTTAGCATAGATCATTCATCTATATTTAACCCTTATGGTACTTCGTAGATGGAACAGAACATCGCAGTGAATACTTAGACTAAAGATGATTAGCCACAAACATATATTAGATTCAACAAATCAAGAACTAAACATCTTATATATTAGATCTAACATTCATTCTTTTATCATAAGCACAAAACATAACTAGATCTACTTAATCGCAACAAGCACTTAGCCAAAAGGAAACAACACTTAGATCAAATCGTAGAGCACATTACACAAAGTTACCATGGTTCGCCCCCACCCTAGGGCTATGTCCACAAATTCTTCTTCTTTATAATATCTTGGTTAAGCAGTTACAGTACAGAGCTTTAATGACCCTTACTTCGTACAGGACAAAAGATCTGCGCAGCTCGCTAGATCCTTCTTCCTTGTGCTCAGCACAAAACCACAACAACTTGCACTTAGCATTCTGATCTCCTTACAATCATGCACAGAGCACTTGCGATACACATCCGACCACACAGCTCTAGCTACTAGCACTAAGCCTTTAGCTATACATTTGCACTAAGCTATCCCCCCTACTTACATTGCATAAGTATCTATTTATAGATTACAAAATGGGCCTAAACGTGGGTAAACCCATGGGCTGACATCCCTTTCCCTTTACATCAACCCAAAAACCCTAAAAGGTACCCAAAAATAGGTCTTTCGTGCTTCGCGTTATGCTCCATCTTTGGTAAGCTGTCGCAATCCCAAAATGGTCAAGTATGACCAAGTATCCTTCAAAACTTGGTCAAGGGCCAATAGGCCCCCAACACTCACCTGTGATTCATCTCAAGTCACTCAGGTCTGTTCAATTCCACCTCGAATGCCTCAATCTTGGCTCGAGCTACTTCGACCTGTTGCAGTGCCACAACCTCTTGCTCAGTAAGTTCCTGGATCACTGTGTCATTGAGCGGTCCTTCCAGACATTGTTCTGCAGTGATGACAACCTATTCGAGTTCAACTTCCTGGTTTTCAAGTTCAATGAACAGTTGGCATGCCTTTTCTTGGATCGGTTGAATCCATTGGGAGACTTCCATCACTTTACTTTGCAACGCATGTACCTGTTGTTGGGTTGTGTGTTGTTCTGCGAACCTCTTCATTCTTTCAATTGGGGTAAAAGTGTTTATCTATGTCTGTAGTGTGTCTGCATGCTGCTTGGATTGTTGGATTTGTGCCTTCAATGTCTACAATTATGGAGTCTCTGCGAGGGTTTCATAAGTTTGGGCACTTCTAGCACTCAGTTGCTTGCATTCCAAGGAGAAGGTTTTTAACCGGCCAACTGTGCTTCAAGAAGTGGCCTCTCTTAGATCTCTAATTTCCTAAGGGGTCTTGGGCACGATGTGGAGCTCCAGATCCATGATGCGTTGTTGGAGTTGTTGGATTACTTCTTCCAGTTGGGTCACCTGTTGTGGAAGACGATATTCCATATTCACCTCTATGACTGTCACAGAGTGCAGTGATTTTTGAATCCTTTCCTGGACTTCAAGTTGCTCTACTATAAACTGTGCCTTTTCCTCATCCCACTTCGCTTTCAGGGAAATATTTTCCCGTTCTGCCTCCTTCTGTTGTTCTAGAAGTGTTGTTTGTGCTTGCATAAAAGCCTGGGTGGCTTGCGTTGTGTCTTCTTGAGCTCGTCGAAGGCGATATTCGACTTGATCAATGATATGGTGTAACTGTATTGGCTCATCCCCTGTTCCTGATGTTTTGCTTATCACGGGTGTTGTAGACACTGTTTGGTTGGACTGGAGTGCATGTTGCACTTCTTTGAGTTCACCTTTGATTCGGTTGAAGAGCTCCTCCTACTTTGCTTCTTTCTTTTCTGCGAGCTCGAGTGAAACATCATTCAACGTGGTAATTAAGAAGTCAAAGTCATCTGGGGTAAGGGTAGTTTTAAGCGTGGTTCGGGTAGCCTTATATTTCTTTCGGGAGGAGGGTTTTGGTGGTGTAATCTTTCTTTTCATGGAGGGATCCTCCTCCTCTCTTGGTGGAGTCACTTCACCTCTATTTTTCTCTACTTCTATACCTCCTAGCTCGTCACCATCACCTCCCTGCGCAGGTGAGATAGAAGCATTATTCATGGATGTGCTATGGATATCTTCAACTTCGTCATCCTTCTTAGTCCTGCTTGGCCCAGGTGTATCCGACATAGCTTCAGGGCTTTCCTCGTTGGACATATCTGCGGGGTCTACTGCAACAAGTAGGTCTGTTGACCATTCCTTGTTGATCTCCTCCAAGTCGTCCTCTGTTAGCTTGTAGTAGGATTGGAGCTGTTGTTTATGTTCATCACCGCGCGCTATAATGTAGATGAAGTGGAGATCCATGCTAAACTTCATTAAAGTTCTAAACCTATGGAGTGTGTTCGGGGTGATTCATGGTGTAGATTGAATTTCAGTTTTCAGTTGGTTGAAGTAGGTGTGGAAGACAACGTTAGGATGCCACTGCTTGTTCATGTCACTGGAGTACCACAACGTACAAAACTTCGCGGCTAGTGGTTCGAAAGATTCGATCTCCAGGAAAGTGGCTCCCTCTGGCAGCTCCAAAGTGATGAAAGCGAAGAGTATGAGTATCCAACTAAAGTGGAACTCATACCCTTGGTCTTGATCTCCTATGCAATTCAGCTCTAATTGGTTGACAAGATACTACACCCAATTCATCTGTAGTCCCTCGGTGCACTTCCCTGTGAGGTCAACTATGAAGCCAGTCACCTATGTTGGTCTGTTCTTATGAACTAATTTGCCCATGATCAACTGACATGCAAGGCACACTACACCGCTCTGGATGGAGGCTACCTTGTAGCCTCGTGTGCCCTTCTCTACATCACCATAAGTTTCCTTTATCCGCTGTGCTAGTGCTTAGTCAGAGGTCTTGCCTAGGTAAAAGTATTGTGGGTTAGGGCCTTGCATGCTAAGTCCTGTGATCCAATTGATCAGAGTCAGATCCATAGTAATGCGGCGATCCAAACATAAATATCTGTCGTGATAGCAAGACAATAACAACCTGACGCATGCATTGACTTCCTAGTGTCTGCCGAAGTGAGGGATCTTCATTACGTTGAGTAGTGTGGACTGCGTGAGGTTTTGGGTCCAGGACTACGGGAAAATCTTAGGATTACGGCCTTTGGTCTTAGTTAAGTATTTATGCAGAACCAACATGCTGTAGGTTTTGCGCTCTCCAAGGTTAAAATCACTGAATTTTAGTGTTGCGAGCTTATCCTGGTCAAAACGTACTATGCGCACTCCTTTCGGAAGATACGCGGTGATCAATTTGTACTCAAAGTCTCTAGGTACACTGTCGCAGTTAATATTGTCACTCAAAGGTGGGATGTAAACCGACAAAATGTGTGGGATCAGCTTGGCATTTGCAATATCATCTCTGTGCTTTGTTCTTGTCTCAATCATGGTTCTGGAAGGTCTTGCACTGTGAGAAGTGGAGGGAGAAGCTTGGATTCCTCATGACGACGATGCTTGCACACCTAAAGACATCCTTCTCTCTGACATGACTCTCTCAGCCATTAGGTCAGTCAAAACTTCTTCAACTACTTTCTCAACAGCGCTGACCTCATCCGACATACAAGCTTGGGTCCACTAGATCAGGTGTGAAAATGGCATCTGAGATTATGATGAATATAAAGAAACAAGGCAATGATTGCAAGGTGAAGTAATCTCTAGGTTTGAGCTCAAATTCTCACTTAGCAAAAAGTATTCTAGGTGCGTGGAGCGACAGACTAAGTAGGGAAACTTAGCAACGGTCTGTTTCCAATGGATATGGGGCCTGCATTAACTCTGCTCTATCCATTTTGGTGTTGTTCAATGGTCTAGTGAGAACCCATAATTTATTTTTGACCCATTCGAGGTGGAGTCGAATGGGTATATTGGTCCAACAACTATATTACTGCACCATGGCGAAGTGTCAAATGTCGTTGTTCTGATATCTCGGTGAAGCTCGATTCTTGTGATGTTTCCTTCTGTAGGGTTCCTTCCGGAGTCGTCTGTAGCTTTATGATTTTGGCCCTCTTCTTACTTATATTTCTAGCCTTTTTCCTAGTGAGCTTAGTGTCGGTCACCCTCTTTCCATTATGAATCTTATCTTCTCTTGACATAGTCATTTCGCGCTGCCTAGGATCTTTCCTCAGATCCAAGGGTCATACTCCTTCATCATATGGGTTAGATATTTCGGTCTTCTATGGTTCCTCTAACACTCTTATAGCTCCAACATCCAGGTTCCTAGTGTTTAACAATGGGGATCTGTTCTCTTGTTCCTCCATCAAGTAGGCTATCCTTCTAGTCATAAATTCCATGAGTTCTTTCTTCTTCTATTCTAGGGCTTCCTTTTCATCTTTCCTCTAGATCTGGTCTTTTTCAATCCAGATCTTTCCTAGAAAAGATGGAAATGGGGAACGGTCCTCAATAAAGATAATGACTTCGAACTCTTCCTCTGTCGAAGTTCCATGGGTATTCATAGCTATTTGGGTAATTTTTCCACACAGGGTTACCATTTTGCCTTTAAATAATCCGATAGTTCCTAGTGAAGGAACTAGAGCAGGCCTTCCTAGGGTTTCCCAAGTTCTTTCTGTCATAATATTCATCGGTGTTCCCTCATCCAGGGAACAGTCAGTGTCGAAGTCTCCTATTCTTACTTTGATTTTCTCCTGTTCTTCGAAGATTTCTGACAAACTGACATCCTTATGATCATCTAGTGTTTCTTTTATTTTCAGTAACATAATCTCTGATTCTTTCTGGGGTTCTTCCATAATTTTAGTCTCTTGATCTCCTTTAGAGTTTTCTTTTTCTATATTCAGTTTTGCAAGTCTAGAAATCATTCTAGGGCAATCCAATACTTCATGGTCCATAGCTTTACAACAGAGGCAGCTAGGGTTTCTCCCAGGGAATTATTTAGAAAGATGGCATGGTCTTCTGCAACTGTAACAAAGAGTTAATCCTCTCTTTCTCTTCAATAATCCCCAACTCTTCTTGTACTGCGCACTAGGATCATAATGGTTGGCCTGCAAAAATTTCTTTCTAGGATCTTGCATCCACTTGTTAGTCCAAACATTCTTTCTATGCATAGGTATAACATATCTACTGTTATACTTATCATATCTATTCATATCAAACTTTCTTTCATCTATTAATGCCCTAGTTTTTAAGCTAGGATAGAATCTATCAAACATACATAGATCCATGTTCTAGAAACAAAAAATTTCACTTATCTACAGAGCACAAAGCTTCCAGATCTAAGAACTTTTGACTATTCTTACCTTTATTAGAGCACAGAGCTTACAAATCTTACCTCTTTTCTGCAGATCTGACTTCTTTATTTCAAAAATTTCCACTTTTACTTTTCTTAGAGCACATAGCATTCAGATCTCACTTCTTTTCTTTAGATATGATCTTTCTTTCTTCAGATATGACCTTATTCCTGGTACAAATATGCACAGGTTGAGTAAAAAGTTGCGCACTAGGGAAACAGATCTATGCATAGAGCTTTCTTTTGCACAACGTTTCTTTTTCCTCAATTCCCAACAATCGCAGTTTCAGGTCCTGACAACGGAACCATTTGTTGGCACAGGGGAAGACCTGGGGTTCAACACTCAAGAGCGCACCAACAAAACCCTAACTACCGACCCTTTCAGCAACACCCACGAAGCAGATGAAGTCTCACCCAAGGTAGAGGCAGTGGTGGTTTCAGGACTCAAGTGTCTGAAACCTTAGTTGGGACACCAATCTGTGATTATATCTATTACAAGGCACTTAGCATAGATCATTCATCTATATTTAACCCTTATGGTACTTCGCAGATGGCACAGAGCATCGCAATGAATACTTATACTAAAGATGATTATCCACAAACATAGATTAGATTCAACAGATCAAGCATTAAACATCTTATATATGAGATATAACATTCATTCTTTTATCATAAGCACAGAACATAACTAGATCTACTTAATCATAGCAATCACTTAGCCAAAAGGAAACAACACTTAGGTCAAATCATAGAGCACATTACACAGAGTTACTGTGGTTCACTCCCACCCTAGGGATACATCCACAAAGTCTTCTTCTTTACATTATCTCGGTCAAACAGTTACATCACAAAGCTTTAATGACCCTTACTTCGCATAGGACAAAAGATCTACGCAGCTTGCTAGATCCTTCTTCCTTGCACTCAACACAAAACCACAACAACTTGCATTTAGCATTTTGATCTCCTTACAATCATGCACAAAGCACTTGCGATACACATCCGACCACACAGATCCAACTACTAGCACTAAGCCTTTAGCTATACATTTGCACTAAGTTGTCCCCCCTACTTACATTGCCTAAGTATCTATTTATAGATTACAAAATGGGCCTAAACGTGGATAAACCCACGGGCCGACATCCCTTTCCCTTTATATCAACCCAAAAACCCTAAAAGGTACCCAAAAATAGGTCTTGCTTGCTTCACGTTGCACTCCATCTTTGGTAAGATGTCATAGTCCCAAAACGGTCAAGTATTTCCAAGTATCCTTCAAAACTTGGTCAAGGGCCAACAAATTCTATGTTTATGTATTGAATCTACATATTCATTGTTGAATTCATTATAGAATTACATTCGTGTGTTAAAGTGAAATTGAATTTTTAAGGTTGTTGTAAATTTTCTTCTATTGTTGAATGCTACAACCAATCAAAGAAATAGATTTTCATTTACATTGAGTATCAGAGTAAGAATTTGTGGATATTTTTAATACCCCATCACATGAAATGATTTATAGAGGTGACTGGGTATGTTACAAAATGGTACCATAGCTACTAGTCCCAATGTTAGGGTTGTTATATGGGATAGGAATTAGATTGCAAAAGGATAAATTATAGTTTACATATGAAGTGTTGGAAAAATGCCCAATTTGATTATGGAAGAAATTCAAAACGTTTGTAATATGGTTAGAATAGAATTATGATCCTATTTGAAAAATTGAAGTTTGGAAAATCCCTTACAAAGGTAGGATTGTTTGAAAAATCAATGTTTCAAAAAGCCCCATTTGTGGTCTTGTTTGAAAACTTAAAGTTCAAACAATCCCCTATAGTTTCAAGCCTGTTTGAAAGATAAAAGTTAACAAAACCTTTAATGGGCGTAGAGTGTTTCGAAAGATCGAAGTTAAAAGAATATTTGGTGCCTACGGAGTATTTCAAAAGATCGACATTAAGAGAAGATTTAATGGCCACAAAGTGTTTCAAAAGGTCAAAGATAAGAAAATATCAAATGGTCTAGCATAATTTCAAAATATAAAAGTTTTCAAATATTTGATCATCTCGAACAAGTTAGAATAATCAAGGTTTGTAAAAGCCTTAGATTGGTAGAAGTAAGAAAAGGCGTCTAGAGCCAATTTCTTATTTTGGACATAATAGGAGCATACGAAATCTAATGGAGTTGAAATTTTATGTGAACATCCACAATGATTTTAGGTCTCATGGTCTATTTACCTCCATAATTCTGGAAAATGGAAATCAATAATTTTTGGAGAGCACTTGATGGTTCCTCCTGGCAACAACTTTGTTGATGATGAAATTTGGAGAATGTAGAATATGAATAAGTAGGAGAAGATTGTAACACCCTCTACCGTTGAGTAACTTTCCTAGGGATGGGGCATCAATATTTCTCTTTCCTTAACATCTCAGATCCTATGTTTGAGGTATTTATCCTCTTCTACTCACCCGCAGTGTTCTAATGACTACTACTAGGCTCAAATCTGAGCTTTGGATTGCAAGTTATGGCTTATGAAAGTTCTTCGAGCGTTCATTGGTTGAGGCCCACATGGATCCACCTCACACGTGTTGTTTCTAAGTTCCTTCCTCCACAGAGGAAGACCATCCACCGTCTGATCCCATGAATAGACTTAATCTCTTTCTCATATATTAGTTGTGGAGTAATTCAACACTTCAAGACTTCATGCCTCTTTTATATCTACGCATGAGACCACCTGAAGTTTCAAACTTTTGAAGTCCCATAAGATTTCCACATGACTCTCACCTTTGGGCCTTTCAATCTCTCTACCATACTACACCCCAAACTCTCTGGAGTCCTGGTCACTTCACCAACCCCTTTGGCTAGGTGGACACATACCACAAGCTGACACGTGGAAGAGACAGGGGTGACACACGCCCTCATCAAGGGTGACACATTTCACATTCCAGTAGGTATATAGGATATGTGATATGCATGAATCCAGGTGACACATGGTAGGTCTATTGTGGGTCCATGTCACCCTGGGTGACATCACTATGTCATGTCACTTCGGAATAACAACCTTCTAATATCCCTTAGATCTCACGATCGAGATCTGGTCATGTAGACCCATAGATATACGACTCTTGTCACTTTGGGGATTCAGCGTTCAATATTTTTGTGATGAAAACTCCATTCTCCCGAAGTTGATCAGCGTCGGGTTGACCACAACCTAGATCTGATGGTTAGGAAGAGTCCTCAAGCGACCTCAAATCGACGGATCTTGTCACTTCGAGCTTCCACATTCAAGAGTTTTGCGATGAAAAATTGTCCTTTCTCCTGAATTTGGTTAGCGTCAGGCTGACCATAGCCTAGATCTGACGGTTAGGAAGAGTCCCGAAGCGTCCTCAAATCGAGAGCTCTTATCACTTCAGGCTTTGGCGTTCGGGGGTTTCATGTTGGGTATGTGTTATATTCTTTGGATATGTGTGTGTGTGGGTGCGTCAGATACAACAAATGCGCTTTCCTAGGGGGGTCCCAGGGGGGGCCAGGTATGCCCCCCCCTGGCTACGTGCAGCGTTCAGGGCAACGCCCTGAATTTTTTTTTTTGGGCGATTTTTGCTATTTTTAGCGGATTTTGCTATTTTTAGCTGATTTGTAAATTAATCCCGGATTAAGGGATTAGGGTTTTGGTATCTATGGAATACCTAAAAACATTGTATATATTGTATGGTGAATGGTGAAATTCAATATAATGAAAATAAGAAAGGTTTTCCCAGTTGAGGGTTTCCGGTAAAAATCTCTGTGTATTCTGTGTATGAGCCATTGATTAATTTATGTATTGCTTAAGAATCTATATGCATTGCTTTACTTCGCAGGTTTAAAACTTACATTTCATACTATAGAATTCTCCTTTATCTCGAAGTAGTCAATGCTGAATTGACCATGGGGTAGATCCAACGATTAGGGAGAGATCCAACATACCCTCAAATTAATGGTTCCCATCACTTCGTAGTTTCGGCCTTCGGGGGTTTTGGCGTTACAACACCTCGGTCCTCTTGAAGTGGTCAACGAAGGGTTGACTTCATCGTAGATCTGACGTCTAGGAGAGAACCCGAAGGAACCCCAGATCAATGATTTTAGTCACTTCGCAACTCCGGCCTTTAGGGGTTTTGGCTTCACTTCCACTCCATTTTCCTGAAGTGGGACTTCACAGGAGTAGCATGTGTGGGTCCCTTCTCTTGAAATATCGGATGGTAGGTGGGGATCCTAACGATCTCCCCCAAATCTATGGCTCTCCACTTCATAACTTCGGCATTCAGGGAGTTTTATGCTTTAGGATATCCATTCTCCCAAAGTGGAACTTCTCTAAAGTACCATACATGAAACCTTCCACTAGATGATCGTACGGTTAAGAAGGGGCCCCAACAGACTCCCCATATCAACGACTCACAAACTTTTGCGACTTCGGCATTCAGGTGTTTTTGATAGTTATGAAGTTTGACATCTCAGGGCTTCAAGCTCCCGAAGCTCTGAAGTCATCAAGAGTTAGCTCCTTTCGGAATTAGCGCAGGGTTCCTAGACCCTGGTCATATGGACCCTCTGATGAATCTTGGGCTATAAGCTCTACTCTTAGCCAAGATTTGGTTAAGGCCGTGGGCGCGAGCCCAATGTCTCTTAGGCTACTAGTTTGAAGGAAGCGCCTTCCTAGCTCGAAGAAATTTAAGTTCTGAAACAAAGAAAGGTAATCTCATGGAATTACTAAGATGGTAGCAGTGCCAAGAAGCTTTCTTTGACTCTAGAACTATGAGGAAACTCCCTGGGGAAAACACCTTCAAGGGTTAAACTGGAGCATATGGAAAATCAAGCAGAAGCATAAGTCCTCGAAGAGATAAATACATACACATCACTTGATCATTCAATACAGAGGCCAATGTTAAATGTATACATACATGAATTCATTCATTCATTATTCCATTTCAAGGCGCAAAGCATGAAAACAATTATCAGAACCAGAAGACGTGATGCAACTGCTGAAAGGGGTGCCTGTTTCCAACCAACCATAGGGTTAGTCACTCCTGATGGATTTACCACTGACCACCCCTGAGCTACGCCACAATGCTTTGAGATTAAATATATTCCTCTGACTCAATGAAAGTTAGGGATGAAGGTTACTCTCCTTCTCTCGACTTAGTAATAGATAGGGACAAAGGTTACTCTCCTTCTCCTATGATCAGAACATGCTCCTTTTTCAGTTCTTCCTCGAACTTGAGCTTAGTCTCCCTTCTCTACTCTCTTTGCAGGTCTTTCTCTGTCAACCACACATTTCTTTCTTGCCTTCCTCAAAAATATTATGTGTAGCCCGAATTCCCAGTCTATGGTCAGGTCTGGAAGCCTTACAAATGGGCGTTATACCCCATCCCCTCATTAACACTTGAGGAGATCTTCCCACCTACCAACCTGACTATAATTCATTCCTGGGTCAGAGGGTTGTTCTGATCTTGAGAAATTAAATCCAACAAAGTAATGGTCTGGTGGAGGTTAACGCAACCATTCCTAGTCCCCTTCACCATCTCTTTCATAGAATTTGTGGTCTCTCTTAGCACACACCCCCTTCCAGCAGTCATGCAACACTTATCCATTTTCTAGTAAATAAAATAATTTACATTTATCGACCTTTTATACAAATATCCATAAAAAAAACATTCACACATATTGAGTTTTCCATAGTCTCTTGCCCAATATAGTTATATTTACAAACTGGGGGAAACATGGTGTTACAATTCCCTCCGCTTAAAGTATCATCGTCATCGATGTTTTATTTTTCAACATGCTTTGTATATATAGAAGTAAACAAAAATGGATATGCTTGTCTCATGGCATCCTCCATTTCCCACGTGGCCTCATTTGGGCCAAAGTGTTTCCACTTCACCTTGACCTTTGCAATGGATCCGTTCCTGAGTGAGGTTTCCTTCCTATCTATTATGCATTGAGGTTCTGGAAGGAATTATCCCTCTGACTCCACCTGGATCAAAGACCAGTCGATTATATGGTTAGAATCATGTACATATTTCTTCAATAATGAAACATGGAAAACATTATGTGCCTTTATTGTGGGAGGGAGTGCTAGCCTATAGGATACAGGTCCAAATATATCTAATACTTCAAAGGGTCCACAATACCAAGGTACCAGCTTGGCACAAGCTCTGATTCTCAGGGAACTCTTCATGGGCCTAACTCTAAGATAAACATGGTCTCCTGTCTTGAATTCTTTGAGAGTTCTCTTTCTTTCGACGTAACTCTTTTGTCTATCCTGAGAAATTTTCATATTTTGCTTTATCTGAATCACTTGTTGTTCCATCTCTTTCAACATGTCAGGTCCGATTGTAATTCTATCCACTGGATTACTCCAGCTGATTGGAATCTTGCATTGTCTACCATAGAGAGATTCAAAAGGGCTCATCTTCAGTGACTCTTGATAACTGTTGTTGTAGGAAAATTCTACCAATGGAAGGTAGTCTTCCCACTTCTTAGGTTGATGCATTACATGCATCCTTAACATGTCTTCTAATATCTGTTTTACTCTTTCTGTGTCTCCATCAGTTTGAGGGTGATAGGTTGTGCTAAACAACAATTTAGTCTTAAAACCAGTCATTAAGGACTTTTAGAAGCTCGAAGTAAATTTTGTGTCTCTATCAGATATAATCTCCCTAAGCATGACATGTAGTCTAAATATCTCCTTCATGAAGATGTTGGCGATATGTATTTCCTTGCAAGTTGACTTGACAAGAATGAAGTGAGTAGACTTGCTCAATTTTTCCACCACTACCATGATTGTGTCGTTCTGCTTGGCTGATTTTTGTAATCCAGTGATAAAATCCATGGAAATGGTTTCCCATTTCCATTCTAGAATTGGTAGGGGCTGTAACAACCCTGTTGGATTCTGGTGTTCTGCCTTAACTTGCTGGAACTCTAGACACTTAGTTAAATAATCAACTATTTCCTTTTTCAATCCAGGCAATAATGACCCTAATATTACGACCACTGGATTATTAGGGTCTGCAATATTCATCATGGGTGCATGGGTCAGAAGGTATTTAAGTTCCTAAAATCTTTCTTCAAATTCTGATGTCCAAGTGAATTTAACCCCTTTTTTCTGAAGGGCGGTGATTGGACAACCAATCTTAGAAAATCCTTTTATGAACCTTATATAGTATCCTTCTAAGCCCATAAAGGATTTGATATTAGATACATCCTTTGGGGTAGGCCATTCCATGATAGATCTGATCTTGTCAGGGTCTATTGCCACTCCTTCAGAAATAATATGGCCTAAGTAATGGACATGCTTCTGGAAAAAATCACACTTGCTAAAATTAACATAGAGATAATGCTCTCTTAGAACTTGTAGCACTAATTTAAGATGTTCTTCATGCTCCTCTTTGTTCTTGGAATAAATTAGGATATCATCAATGAAAACCAATACAAATATGTCTAGGAATTTGCTAAGTAAATTATTAATCAAGCACATAAAAGTGGCAGGGGCATTGGTTAATCCAAATGGTACTACCACAAATTCATAGTGACCATACCTCATCCTGAAGGATGTTTTGTGGATGTCTTCATCCTTGATTCAAAATTGATAGTATCCAGACCTTAAGTCAATATTTGAGAAAATGGAATCACCCCTTAATTGGTCGAACACGTCATTAAATCTTGGTAAGGGATGCTTGTTTTTTATGGTTGTCTTGTTGAGTTGTTTATAATCTATGGATAGTCAGAGTGTGCCATATTTATTTTTCACAAAAAAGGTCGGTGCTACCCATGGAGATACGCTGGGATAGATGTATCCTTTGTCCATCATCTCCTTTAGTTGTATCTTGGGCTTAACTAGCTCTAATGTACTCATCCTATAGGGTGTCCTAGACATTGGCACTACTCCTGGTGCAAGTTCTATCGAGAAGTCAATGTCTCTTCTTGGAGGTAGACCCAGTACCTCTCCTAGGAACACGTATTTATACTCTCTTAATATAGGGTGGTCCTCTAGGTTTGGTTTTTCATCCTCAACATATTCCAACACCTGTATTTCATATAGAGGACATCCCTTTCTGCAATACTTTTTCATTTGAAGGGATGATATTTGTCTCACTGAGACATGATTCTGAATCCCTTCGAGGGTTATCTTTATCCCTTATTCATTTACACATTCTAAATTTTTATGGTAACAGTCCAAATTGGTTTTTAAAGTAGCTAACCAGTCCATACCAATCAACAAGCCATAAGATCCTAGGGGAAGTATGTTAAGGGTCACTTGGGTAGGAAATACATCCATAATGAATTGACAAGCTGGTATGACCTCTGCTAGTTTTTGTTTGGTACCAGTGGTTAGTTGTACTAACCATGGATTAATATGTCTAACTGTTTTCATTTTACACTTGTCAACAGTCCAAGGGACCACATAACTCATATTAGAACCAGGGTCAATTAAAATAGAAACTAGATGGTTGGAGATCATACCTTCCATCTCCACCACTGAAGCTTGTTGGTCGTCTTGTTTATTATCCAAGGCTGCATAAATCCATGGCATGCTCTTAGCCGCATCATTGAATGTGGTAGCTTCTTGGATATTATAGACTCTCCCACCATTCTGTTGTCTGTGTGGGCAATCCCTCAGCAGATGCTCTTCTCCACAACCCCAACATTTCAAGGGTTCTCTCTTTGGGTTATTAGTCTTTCCTAGGGTTGATCCAAAAGGATTATTTCCACTCTGGGAGGGGAAATTCTATTGATACACACTTTTGGTAGGAAGGTTGATCCTAAAACTCTTCCTATAGTTCTTAAATCTTGAGTATTTAAACCCCTTCTTGAATCCCGAACTACTCTTCTTCTTCCAGTCCTCACGAGGTTATGTTTGACTCTCGAACTGTTCGTAACAATACCTTACCTTCCAGATAGTCTCTTCTAAGGTCTTTGTCTTTTCAAACTCAATCTTGTCCCAGTAGGACTGAGGTAAGCCACTAATAAATCGCTACACTTTTACCTTATCATAATTTATGTAGGGTACATACCTTAAAAACTCAAGGAATTTATTGATATACTCTTCTATGGTGAGTTGTCCCAGCCTAAGTTCATAGAACTCCTTAGTCTTCCCATCAAAGTATTTATCTGACAGATACTTCTCCTCGAAGTATTTCTCAAACTATTTCCATGATAATTAATTCTCATGGATTCCTTTCACATTCCTCAGATCTTCCCACCAAATGGAAGCCTTTCCATTCAGGTTGAAGATAGATATTCGAGACTTCAAGTTTTCAGAGTAGTCATGAACTCTGAAGTACTTATTTAAACTAAGCAGCCAAGCTTTTGCCTCTTCCCCTTTCTTAATATCTCCATCGAAAGAGGTTGGTTTGGATTTCTTGAACTCTTCAGGATCACTACTTTTGTAATTCTTTTGCTTCTTTCCTTTCCTTTGAGAATGTGAGTTAGTCTTGCTACTAGAAGACCCCTTGGGGTTTCCAGCTTCCTCTCCAGAGGACTCCCCTGATGAGTGTCCCCTACCTCCAGGTTGGGACTTCCTCAAGGTACTCCTCTGAGTGTGACCACTTATGGGGCCACGTTTTCATATCTCAGGTGGGTTTTGATTTCTCTTTGTATGTCATTGGTCCACATGACTAGTTGCAGGTCCATGCTGCAGTTGCCTCTGTATATCGGATAAGATCTACAACAAGATTGCATTAATTTACGTTTGTTTTTATTGCTCCTTTATCAATCTCTCATTGTCAGCCTTGCAACTTTGTAATTCAGCCATGAGGATTCTTATAGTTTCATCCATATCCAAAGAGGTCTCCACTTCCCTCCTCTCTTCAAATTCTTTGTCTCTATTGTGGGATTTATCCCCTACTTCCTGGAACATCACCATCCTTTATAATTTGTAGTTTCCTATGATTCACTGACTGCTTGAGTGTTGAAAAACAACTCATTTTTAGCCAACGATCTATTAATTTATGAACAACACACAATTCATATTTCTTAAATACACACAGAGTAGAAAGTTTCATTATTTTCTTCCGTAACTGTTTAAGCAGACTCTTTAGGAAAAAGGTAAGATAGGGTTTCACCATTAAAATTCCTTTGAATATGGTTTTTAAGCGACTCGTCCATGAGCCCAAGAAGGCCAAGTGTTGTAACCATGCTCTAATACCAATTTGTAACACCCCCGACCCTTGAGTATCTTTCCTAGGGATAGGGTATCAAGATTTCTATCTCCTTAACATCTCAGATCCTCTGTCTGAGGTATTTATCCTATTATACTCACCCATAGTGTTCTAATGACTGTTATCAGGCTCAAATCTGAGCTTTGGATTGCAACTTGTGGCTTCCCAAAGTTCTTCAGCTGTTCATTGGTTGAGGGCCACGTGGCACCTATTGGTTGTGGAGCCTGATTATCTTCCTGATTCAGAGGTCATTTCTTTTAACCGTGTTTATACCCCATGAAGTATTTACACCCCAGAAGTATGTACAGTCTTCCACGCGGGGGAGTGCAGAGGGGGGGTACCCCCTCTACGGGGTCCGGGGGGTTTGGGGGCGAAGCCCCCGAAGCAAAAATTGCCTTGTAAAAGTATATTGTAATTTCATTGTAAATCTGGACCGTTCATTATAAGGTCCCAGATCTAACGGTAGAGATTATGTTAGGGTTTTTTTGCCCTATAAGGCAACCCTCTTTTATGAGGGAAATGTATTGCGGCTAGGGATGATGGTGAATATTGTATTCTGAGAGAGGAGACTGTGAGAGAAAGAAGAGGAAGTTACAGCGGGTTTTGTTGTAGGTTGTATCCCTTCATTT
>SNQJ01S0147036.1:10713-23815 GCA_010110895.2 Picea sitchensis | reverse complement strand
TATAATGATCAAAAGTGACACATACCATGATACCTGGACCAATTACCTCATGGAGCAAGAGCCTTCTCCGATACAATACCAAGCTGAGTGTGATGGATGTTTTTGTTGCTAACAAGACTAATCTGATGAAAGAAGAAAACATGGGCCCTCCAAGGCCATGCTCAGGTCAATCCTGCTCTCGGTACTCCATGGCTAGGACATGTGGGCCTCGAGACATGATCTCCTTGTTATCCCTGGAAATCGGGGATAACATCTGTCTCCAACTCAGTGACATGTGCTCACCATAGAGCACATGAGAAACTTAACATATCTCGCATAACATGTAGATCTTCTCAACTTGATAGGGGCATCAATAACAAAGATGGGGTGGTATTTCCACCCCACATATATAGACATATATATATAACTGAAATAAATCAATCAATATGCAAATGTGAAAGCAAACTAACATGAAATGCAAATGGTATAGTACACGAAGAATGCCTACTTACCTTCACTTACCTGTGAAGTCAGGTCTCCCCACCTTGGTGGGGTTTAAGGAGGTGCCCGTTGATAGGTTATGGATGCCTTCTTCCTTCCAAAGTGGACAAGTAGTATGAGTTATCAACATATTCCATTCCAACTTTGAAGGGTCTGAGCCATGAATGTGTACTTCCTTTTACATTAGTTGGCTCTCCTTTTTGAGTATCCCACATCCATACCATATCTCCCTCCTTATACTTTCTGACTTTGTATTTGGTTTTTCCCTGGACAACCCTGGTGTATTGTACTGAGGGAGGTGGGTGGGCTTCTGCTATAAAGACTTCTTGTTGGGATGGGCGGATTTGTACGTCATCTTCATTTTTCTTTAATATCTTCACTGTCCCAACTTATTTGTTCTTGAATTCATCTAGGATTTGTTGGTATTCTTCTTTCTTGGGCCATTCGATCTGATCGAAGTCTTCTTCCGTTGCAAAGGGCATGTCTTCTGGAGAATATTTCTGAAGAGTTTGTATCATATCATTCTTCATTTTGTCATTACTTAGGGTATGAACAATATCGTGCACATGGTCGCCAATTATTGGCGCATTAAGTAGACGTCCCACCATTCCATCGTTCAAAGGTAATCACAAAAAGGTGAGGTCCATCTCAAGGGAATCGCTTATCATTGCGTCAAACTTCCTAGATAATAACATTCCCCACACGCTTGGGACATCAACCACCACAATGCCAATGTGGACTGTCTTTTCTGGATACTCGTTCAAGCGTACTTCAACATTTTCAACCACCCGATGTGTGGGTATTGCTTTAGATTCGAAACCACACACATTCCTGTAAGGCCTCGCGACCTTCAAACCCATTTGTTGCATGACTTTAAGAGACATCATGTTGGCACCAACACATGTATCTAGCATGCAATTATTGAGATTTTTGTTGTTCATTGTCAAAGTCATGAAGAAAGGAGGGTTTTCACCATATTGGACCCTGAAATGATCATCTTGCAACATAATAGGGGGATCCATAGGTTCATCTGATATCGAAAATAAAGCGTCAAACTGTTCCTTGATGGATTGGATCTTGACTTCTTCTCTGAGGGGAACATTCACATGCATCTTTTATAATGCCCCTTCGAAGTCAAAATTTAGGTCAACCTTACCAGCCTTGGAAGTCTTGGGAAGAAGTATCTCCAAGGGCAAGGGCTTTGCCTGATCAACAGTAGGTTGTTTCGAGTTCTTCCTTCTGTATACTTGAACTTCTTGTTTCTTTAGTTTTTCTCGTGATTCCTGATCCAAGTTGTTTATCACCTCCATCCTTACTGCTATGGTTGCTTCCCTTACAACTTCTTAATGTTCTATATCTGTGATATTTATTTGAGGGAACCCCATGAAGCAATCCATGTTGTTGACTTGTTGATGGCCAGTGTTATAAGGACATCCATGCTCCCAATGTGCTTCACTGCACTCTAGGCACCAAGGATTTTCATCAACAACATTCGTAGGGGCCAAGGTATTTGGAACTTCGTGCTCATTCTTTGGCTTGTAAAATTGGTTCCCTTTCTAGAATTGTCCTTTGAACGGGGCCCTGGGTACTTGGATCTGATATTTTTCAGGTCTGACAATCCATCTCATCATTTCTTCTTGATTCTTAATGATGCCATCCATGGAGGCTTGTACCTTGTTGATACTGGTACATAGATCTGAAGTAGGCTCAAGCGTTGTGTACTATTTTTTGCTTGGTGTCTATTCTTCCCCTTGGGATAGAAAAAGGATCAATTTTAGATGAAAGGAGGTTCCCTTCTATCTTGGTGGCGAGCTCTTGGGATTCTTGAATGGACTGGGGGTTTTTGTCTCTAAGAAGATACCCTAGTTGGCCATTGAAAGATACAGTGTAAATATGTACAAGGTAATCATCTTTCGGGTGATGTCTTGTGGGAATTCTTTGTAGCAATGTTTCGAATCTGGACTGAAACTCCCGAATGGACTCATTTTCATACTTAGCAAGTCTATTTAGTCAAGTGAGGAGCATATTAGGGTCTTCTTTGATACTCCATCTTTTGAAAAAGTCCTCTTCAAGTCTATCCATGGTTTTGATGCTTTCGTTAGGAAGGATGAGGTACCAACACCTTGAGGCATCATAGAGAGTAGTGGAGAACAACTTCATGACCAAATCTTCATCATCATCACTGATGGGGTGAAGCTGAAAGAATGCCCAAAAGTTGCTCATATGCTCTTTCACATTGATGGCATCAGTACCCGTGAATTTAGGCAACCACTTCTCATACTTAGGTGGCATTTGCCTAGGGTAGCCTGGTATGGCTGACATGTCTAACGGCCTGAAAAGGGTAGATGACCATTATTCTTTGATTGTTGGTTGGGTTCGTTGTAGCAGTCTAAGAGGTAGACATGATTCTTAAAGGAAGGCTCTTTCCGAAAAGTGATTTGACAACATGAGAGTTTAAGCGAGGCTTCCTTCTGAAAGACAAAGGAGGATTATTGAATATCCTTTTAGTTTGTGGAGTCGCCGGATAGTTTACTTGAAACTACCAAAGAAAAGGAGAAGAAACACCCTAGTGGAGTCACCAGGTAAGCTTGTAAGAAAAGGTCTCTGAGGCAAGGCTTACCTAAAAGATTTGTCGTTTGAGGAGAATTGACTCAGTGTTCCCCGAAAACGGCGCCAAAATGTTATCACACAGCTTGTAGCTAGGTCAAATGGATATAAGATAGAGGCCAAACTGGAGTAACAAGAACCTACCCCACCCAATGTCACCACAATGGGGAGGTTCTTTCTATTTAGGGAGGTTAGGCCCAGGGGAGACGTTCTCGGTAACTTGGGGTTTTGAGGAGGCCAAGTTATAAAGGTCAAAGTAAAAGTCCCTCCTCACAGGTTACCACCAAGATCAGATAGTCTGGCTAAACAACCAATAATGAAGTGTAGCCCCAAATGAGAACACCTACCCGGAATAAGACAATACCAACACAATATATGCATGCTATAATTCAATGGGTTAATGCTTCATATAACTATCTGATATCAATATATTAGCAATTATGACAACAGATATTGATGAGATCAATGTAGATTAATATAGCAATGGAACAATATCAATTCATCAATAAATATCGAGATGATGTAGCAAACAATGTATCAAATCAATCCCTTACTCAATAAATGCTTTAAAACACCATCTAATTGCTTATCAATAGAAAATGATGCGTCAAGATGGAATAACCAAGGATGACGTCATCCTTATTAGGGTTAGTAGTTAGTTAGGGTTTTAAATTATAAAAGTTTTAAGAGTTGCTTGACCACTATCACTTCAACATTGGGGACCTAAGATTAGTGCCTAAGGGTAAATGGAGTCAATTTAAGAGAGTGCACAAAGTTTGAAGGGAATAGGCTAAGGACTATAGGGAAGGGTTCTGAAGTGCTGCAATGGCAGGGCCCCAGAATCAAAACCCTAGGGGAAAGAGGCTCACTCTAGTGTTTCTTAAACAAGGCCTCGTGCTCTTTCCTCCTTCCTTAGGTTAAACTTGGAAAAATGTCTAGCATAAAAGATAAATCCAGACAAGAGAGTGAGGTGAGGGAGAGTGTTGCATTGGCAAGGCCCTATCACCAAACCCTAGAAGCAGGACGACCCTAGGTGTAGATACCCTAGGCCTGGGATGTCTCCTCCTTCTTGACTTTTAAAATGCACGGCTAGCACAGGGGAAGAAGTAAAAAGAGTGTAGAAATGGCTAGGCTCTTCCTTCCTTCTTCAATGGCTCAGAATTTCTCTTTTAGGGGACATGGGACAACAACCTACTTGTGTGTTTGTCCCCTAGGGTTTTAAAATCAGAAAAATTTATAATAAATGCAAGAATATAAGACTACAACCATTCATTTAAGAAGTTTTGCAGAAAAAACACTTACATATCATGATGAAATAGCATTGCAAACCCTAGTTGTAAACCTTCCTTCAAGAGAAATGCCAAAAATGCCAAGAAAAGTCTTCCTTCAACAAGTGCACCTCACTCAAAAGATCAAATACCCAAGTAGGGCACAAAAATCAGATCTCACTAGGAGAGTGAGTTGTGTCTTATTCCAAAATGAGGATAAAACTCCTCAATATATACTGTATCATGACCTTTAATTAATTTTAGGTCATAAAAATTAGTCGACAAGGCTTTAAACCAAAATCAGATTGTTTTTACATTAAATTTTCTTTTAAAACCCTAAATGAGCAAAAAGTGAGACGTCAACCCCTCCTGAGGGAGACGTTAGGCCTTTTTGGGGCCAGTGCAACATCCAGAAGCCAGACGTTAGCCCTTCTTGGGCTCTTCCAAACTACCACACGTGCCAACAACCCTGTCCATCTACCATATGCTCATGATGATGTCACAAGACTCTTGGTGACATCTTGGGTCATCTCAGGCCAACGGTCCACTACAAGTGGGTCAATCCCCCTAGGTCTCGCTCAACGAGAGTGCCCCTGATGGAATGTCCTCTTCTTCTCCTGTGCAAGACCTTGGTCAAACATTGTCCTGTCTCTGCCCCTGATGGGGTCTCAACCACCATCCGATGGGCTCTTCAGCCCCATGGAGGTCCGAGCTAATCCTCTCCCCATGTGTATCGGTCCACGTGGTAATTGTCCGTCGAGCATGGTCCTGCACATCAAAAACTACGCCCTCCATGGGCTCATTGGTCACAGGGATCATAGCAATGCCAATCACATTTCATCATCAATTTTATCAAACATATGCATAAAATCCCTGATATATCATTCAATAGCTCAAAGACTCTACAAAAACCTACAATACAAGGTTGAGAAAAAGGACAAGATACCCTATTGGGATAGTATCCATAAGGAAAGGAAAGTTTCCAAGGGGTTTCAGCCAATCCATGTAAACGAGGTGAAGTGGTTCAAGGGATGTCCATACATATGGGTAGAGTGAGAGTCAGGGATGCATGATATTACCTGTGGGTGCCTTTGTAGAAGGCGAGTTGTACCCGTCATAGATGCAAATTTTTCCAAGCCCCTTTTGCCTTTATTCTTTTCTTTATTTGCTTTTTCTTCTTCTTTTTATTTTTATTCAAGGGCTAACCAGAGGACACTGCCTTGGCGTGCTGACCAGAGCTGACAGTGTTACCCACAAGTACTTTCACAACAGTGATAAGGTTGGCCCATGATGAGACCCCCTTTCCCTTGGCCATGCAACCAAAGGTCACTGCCCTGGCGTGGTAACCAGATGGTGGCAATGTCATGCTGTTAGGTACCCATGAACATAATAGGTTAGCTCATGATGACACCCACTATCCTCTTGATTATGTCTTGTTTTTTATTTTTTTGGGTCCCTCTTGTTTCTTGCTGAGAGGCTTTTTATTGCCTTCTCGGGGATCCCTGGGCGAAGCATCTCGAGGTTTCATTTTTAGGCTTTTATTTTTTACGAGCTGTTTTTACCTTCTAGTCCTTTAGCCCCTTCTTCCCACAAGATAAGGTGCAACCCCACAAACAGATCATCCTAATGCCCGGACAAGGGGAATGGGACAGATGAGTGGGAGATAAGATGGAAAAGTGATGGTATGATGGGAGCGGACGATGGCTCTTTAGAAACCCCCTAGTGGAAAACCATAACCTATGGGTACATGCTTGCTAGGGCACCCAGTCAATCTTCCCAAGCATGGTCAAGCGGGTCAATGTAAGATCCAAGCAGTTGTCAGAAAAAAAAAGGAATTAGATGCATACATTTAAAGGTTATAATGATCAAAAGTGACACATACCATGATACGTGGACCAATTACCTCATGGAGCAAGAGCCTTCTCCGATACAAGACCAAGTCGATGGTGATGGATGCTACTACTGCTGACAAGACGAATCTGATGAAAGAAGAAAAGCATGGGTCCTCCAGGGCCATGCTCAGGTCAATCCTGCTCTCGGTACTCCATGTCTAGGACCTGTGGGCTGCGAGACATGATCTACTAGTTATCCCTAGAAATTGGGGATAACAGGCTTGATTCAATCAGGGCTTACTGAACATGAGGAACAAAATTTGCATATAGTTATGATGTATCATGGCGAGTGATTCATGCTACTCAAAACCAATGATACATGCTACATGATCACATATTGACCTATGTAGGCCTGATTCAATGAGGGCTTACTAAACACGGGGAACAAAGCTTGCCTATAGCAAAGCTCACAACTTCTTACAAATGAGACTAAAAAACTTAGACCAAAAAACTTACTGGAGTGTCTACTCGGGTGTTGAGTACAACCAAACATGCATCCCTCAAATTACAACAATTCATTTCTTATGATGAATGAAAATGCAATTTTTACTGCTCAATAATGCAGAAACGTTGTCCATAAAATGGATTCTTGCTCTTTAATAATGGAAGAGGCAATAATTTTATCTTGACGTTGTTCATAAAATGGATTCTTGCTCTTTAATAATGGAAGAGGCAATCATTTTGTCTTGCGGCCCTCGATCTTCTGTCTTGCAAACTATTCGCTCGATCTTTTGTCTTGCAAACTATTTGCTCCACGACTCTTCTTCTTCATTGGAATCTACTTCTTAGGCAATAATTTTTTCTTGCGACCCTCGATCTTCTGTCTTGGAAACTACTATTTGCTCCATGATGACTCTTTCGAATTTATTTCTTGTAGACTATTTGCTTGCTCCATGACAATTCTTCATCGATTTGTTGATCACCATTCTTAATATCTTTTTTCTCTTGAATTTACCTTCATCTTGGATTAATATCTTCTTCTTAACTAGAGATGATCTTACTTAATGACAAATCCTTTCTAACCTTTTTTTTAATTATATGACCTCCTTTAAAAAAAAATTAAACTAATTCAAATAAAACACTTTAATTTTGTTTATTTATTTTTAATTTATTTATGATAGCTGAAACTTAAAATAAAACTCACGTTCTCTTCTTTGGCTTTACACATCCGTGGAGCATTTTAAAACTTATAATAAAGTTATAATAAATACTTATTTTATCCGGCCGCTGAGCTTCTCCACAGCAACAATTGCGGGGTCTTTCACACAGGTTGCTATAATCTTCGGCTGCGAGTCTCCATAGGTGTTTACCCCTCCTAAACCCGGTCTCCACAGGCGTCGAATAGAACCTCCGTCGATTCTTGCACGCGGTCCTTCTTGCTTTCATACAGTCTCGACTCGGCTCTACTGCTCCCATACACGCTGACGGCTCGACTCTACTGCAGGCTTGACTGATATTTGATCTCATTGTGAGAGCATTGCTTTCAAGGTAATCTCAATTTACATACCCATTTTTACATACCCATTTTCACATACCCTGGGTCCTCCAGTGATGCAGTGAGTCTTTACATACCCATTTTCACATACGTGATTCCTGGGTCATCCCGTGATGGAGTGAGACTCAGATCCGTTCTGATATCATGAAAAGATTAAGCTGAGACAGAATTAATGTAACATACTATACTATTGATGTGTATTCTATTAATATGAATATGCACTGTTACACAATATGCTTACAAGACATTACCAATTGCTGTAACCATAAACTATCTAAATAACTTGTTAAGAATGTAATTAGATATTTTCCTTAACCGATTTAGTTTTGATTTCAATTTATCTGCCTTTGCGCAGTGTTTAGTTTTGATTTCAATTTATCTGCTTTTGCGCAGTGTTTGTATTTTAATAGTTCCTAAAAATTTGTGCTGGTGCTATGGGTCGATCAAATCTGTTTCAGTAGGAAAGGTAGTTAATTCGGAGTTTGAAGTTGGGATCTTGTTTCCGGGTTCTATGAAGTCTCTGAGTACGCTGTTGTTCCAGGAGGGATTTTCAGAAAAATTGACACCAGTGTTGCTAAACCGTCCGATTATTTGGGACTTCTGGGTACGTTTTTGGATTTGAATATCAGAACTTCTGAGTTTCGGTAGATGCTTTACAGATAGCCAAATTTTTTTTTGAAATTGAAGTAGAAATTAACAAGAGCCTGAAAAAAGAACAAATACCAAGCTACAAACATTGCTTTATGTTGTTAAATGATGTAATGTTACCCTGAGTGATCAAATATCTGCTTTGAAAAGGAAAATTCTGTTCAAGGGTTGGGCTTGGAACGGTATGGGTTCTCTAATGGCGAGTGATTTATTTGGCAAAACAAGCTCTTCCCATCCATTTTCTTCAGCTTGCCATCGTGTTTACTAAAATAATGTCTATTTGAATTCTCATGATGTTCCGCCATTGTTGCCATCGTGTTTACTAAAATAATGTCTATTTGAATTCTCATGATGTGGGCGGTTCGATTGGGATAGGGATGCCAGCTTTGACTGCATGGGTTGGCTTCACGATCATCGGAAACCCTAATCCCGGGGATGAAGTATTCGTCTCGGCAGCAGCAGGATCAGTAGGTATGGTTGTTGGGCAGCTCGCCAAAATGAAAGACTGCCGCGTTGTTGGCAGCGCAGGTAGCGACCAGAAGGTACTTCCTCCAACCTGTTTTATTCTCTGGTGTTCAATTTTAGGTCCTTCTCTCAATAAACCTGACCTAAACCATTAAGCTATTACTATATTCCGTTTCTCTTACAGATTCTGACTAATATGTCATAGTGAGCAGGTAAACATGCTGAAAGAGAATTTGGTTTTGATGATGCCTTCAATTACAAATCAGTGGCAGACTGGGATGCAGCTTTGACCAGGCAAGTATTTAATGTATATATTTGCATTTCTGGATGAATCATGAAGGAAAACAATAAGAATCGTGGTGCATTTAATGGGATATACTTTGTATATGTTGCCCATTTGACTGAAAAATCCACTGCTCATTGTGGTACAGGTACTTTCCCAGAGGTATAGACATCTACTTTGACAATGTGGGTGGTCGCATGTTGGAAGCGGTTCTGAACCATATCAACATGAACGCTCGGATTCCTCTATGTGGAATGATTTCCCACTATAATCAGGTAGTTAAATGAATGTATTGTGTATGCAATATGGAAAGTGAGTACGGAGTTGATGTTTAATATGTGCTCAGTAGTGGAAGCAACGTTTTGGAGTGAGAAACCTGCTCAACTTGGTGGGAAAATCTGCCAAGATGGAAGACTTCCTGTATACGAAATACCTTCATCGCAGGGGGGAGTTCTTAGAGGAGATGACAAGGTATATCAAGGAGGGGACTTTGAAATACAAGGAAGATGTTAAGGAGGGGCTGGAGAGCTTCTCGGATGCTTTCAATCCCATGTTTAGCGGAGAGAATATTGAGGTCGGCATGTTTGCTGAAGTGACGGAAGACGCTGAAGCTACTTTGTAGATTTTAAATTTTGCATGGTTTAAAGGTAGTTGTATGTCAAAGTATAATTTGATATATTACCGTTGTTTCTGTTTTTTTAAAGGTAATTCGCAACTTTGGTACCATATTTCTATTCCTGAGATATAATCATACGGTAAAATAGTGTACGTAAGAGTCGCAACTCACCTCGTAAAAAGTTTTAAATAAAGCTATAAAAGGATAGAGGCCACATTACTCACGAATAATCCTGGTTCATTTTCATGAAATCACATTGGTTACGAATAGTTCTTGTTCATTTTCATGAAATCACCCATAGTTGCTCATTTTCATGAAGTTGTTAGAATTCTTTACCTTGATCGAAAATATTGCATTTACATAAATTCATTTTCATGAAGTTGATAGAATTTATATTTATGAAAATATTGTATGTATTAGAGTTAAAATTACATATGTTTCTTATATTAATAATCACACCATTAAAATGTGTTAAACCACTAATGACGTCCATCTTAATTTCAATACATAGGGATCAAATCCCTCTAGTTGTAAACTATTCAAGATTTTTTAATTAAAAAATAAAATCATTTCAAAAATCTTGATTTCTCTTTGAATTACTTTGAACACACTTTTCTCAATAAGAAACCTTTTACTTTCAATATATATATATATATATATAAATCTTTTACTTTCAATATGATGATGATGATGATGAGGAGAAGGAGGAGGAGGAGGAGGAATGTCCACTAAGACCTAATTGGTCTATCAGACTTTAAGAGGGTAAGTGATTACTTGTGATTCTTTAGAATTTTGTTTTTGTGCTTGAAAAACATTAAGAGAAGCTTTCCAAGATCACCATACTTTTGTTGAGTTAAGAGGTTAGGAAGGTTGGTAGCGTGATCAATATTTTGAAAATGAGATCTAATATGGGTATAGGCTGGAAAATCTAAGAGAAAGTGCTTTTCATCTTCAACCTTTTTAGTGTCACAGAGGTGACACACTCTTTCATCCCATGGCGTTTTAGGAATTGACCAACGCCCGGTTTCACTATGGAGCTCATGAGAATTTGTTCTTATCTTAGCAATGCTTATTTTTTTCTTTACACTTGGCAAAACAGATAGATAATTTTGATCTTGTAGATTAGGGTTGATTACATCTTTATAATACCTTAATTTTCTTTTTTCCTCTAACTCTTTATCACACCACATTTTTTCCTTAAATTTTGATTTGACGTTTATTTTAATAGTATCTTTATTCTGAAAAAGGGTTTCTTCCATGATTCCCCAATAGTTTAGCCAAGATCAGGCATCTTTATGCCATCCTCGCTTGAGTCGATGGTGGTTATGACTTGATTTGGAAGCAATTTTAGGTAGCATCTTGTCTTCCATGTTGTTTAACTTGTTCTTATACATTAGGTATCTAGTCATAGCCATGCTCTCAATGGGGAGAGACTTGTTTCTACGAGGAGGATGGGATAGGGCGTATTTCCTTTAATTTTGAGATTATAGGTTATAAAATTATTTTGTATTTTCTCTATCTTTCTCCAGGATTCATGAGAGATACTACAACCCCAGACTTCACATCCATAAATAATAACAGGTGTAACAAGAGTATCAAAGAGGAGTTTCTTCTTATCCCAACTCCAAATTTCAGCTGATTTACAATTGTTTTCAAGCCCATAATAAGATTTCCATCCCCTAATAATCCTTTTCTCAATGCTATAATTCCAATTAAGCTTGTGGTGAATATCAGTTCCAAGATATCTGTATGAAGTCACTTCCTCCAAGTTGTTGTTGTCATATACAAAGGTATCATAAGGGATATTATTGGATTTAATAATCATGACCTTAGTCTTATCAGTATTAACAGTCATACCCATATTAGAGAAAACATCCTTGAGGATTCTTAGTTGGTTTTCAAGATCATGGAGACTCTTTGCCATGAAGTCACCTTATATATAAGGTGGACATTAAAATATTTTATTTATGAATTATATATATTTTTTGTTATTAATATTTTTTAAATGTCATAGGTCAACTCCATGTTAAGCACTTAAGGAATTGCACATTTGCCTCATACTAAATGTATAAAGTACCTTAATGTGTAACAATAAATGTTTTATTTTCAATTACATTAATATTTTATATATAATTACATTAATATTTTATATGTAATGTTGATATGAAAATATTTACTTAATGTGGACATTGAAATATTTTTTTGTTAATAATATTTTCTTAATACCATCTCCCTCAAATTGGGTGTAAAAATATTCTCTACACACAATTACACAATTATGATTGGGTTGAGTTATCTTCACTCGTTGTCATAATGGAGAAAGGATAATGTTTTAGTTAAATGGATTTACATTCTTAAAGGATAACCAACATTTCTTTCGATACTACATCGGCCTAGTTCCTTTATTCTTGTGATTTTGAAGTTCCACACCTAGTGTTTGTGGTGTATTTGAGGCCTCTCACATGGAGCAAACAATTCACATCACAAAGATAATTTTGGTTTCATATTTTGATGAAGGGCCCCTCACCGATGCTCATTTGAAAATCAAAGAAACCCAACCCTAGTGGATGTTGGAAATGTAGACAGAGATGGATCTCCTAGAGACATTTTCATGAAAAATGTATGGATATATGTAGATCCATATAAGAAACAGAGTATGTCCAACAGAGGCTACATAGTTGAAAAATGGTTGTTCATTTTCATGAAGTCACCAATACTTGCTCATTTTCAATTATTCTTTACCTTGACCAAGAATAATGTATGCACATAATTCATTTTCATGAATATTAAAGTGATATATATTCAATCAATAAAACGTCTTTTACTAGAGGAACTTGAACTCTCTCTATGCATGAGACAAATATACTCTATTTCTCTCTCTATATATGTGTGTGCCACATGCCAACTCTATGTTGAGAATAAAAGGAATTACAGAATTTTCTTAGACTCAGAACTATTTGTGTGTGTGTGTGTGTGTCAACTCTATGTTGAGCATAAAATAATTACACATTTCCCTTAGACTCAAAAATACACCATGGAAATGTTTTAACCACTAGTGTAGATAAATCTTAACTCCAATCTACTGTACATAAATTTTAACCACTAGTGTAGATAAATCTTAACTTCAATCTTAAGTGCAAACAATTCGATCTTTTTCAATTTAAAAAAAGTTTTCACCTAAAGCAACTTGATCCATCTTTGCACATCCGAAGTTTTAACCATAAGAAATCTCTCTCTCTCTCTCTCTCTCTCTCTCTCTCTCTCTCTCTCTCTCTCCATATGTTAAGAACTGAAGGAAGTAAACATCTCCCTTTGACATGATTTAGAAAGAACTTATTGGTAGAATAA